>MJUU01062353.1:3344-22389 GCA_002080025.1 Modiolus philippinarum
ACCAAAGTAGAAGCTAAAGTAGAAGGCGAGACATAGGAAAGTACCTTGGATAGTTGTAGGGCGAGACCAAAGTAGAAGACAAAGTAGAAGGCGAGACCTAGGAAAGTACCTTGGATAGAGGCAGGGTGAGGCCAGTGACAACACTATGGACTAGTGAAGTCAAAGCCAAAGGCGAGGCACTCAGGACGAGGTCAAAGGTCAAAGGTCAACACTTTAACAAAAAGGTTCAGTCACTGAAGACAATGATTAAGGTGTAGTAAAAAATAGATTAGGGTTAGGGTAAAAGCAAGGTCAAAACTGGGATAAAGACGAGACCTAAGGACCAGGCCAAAGGTCACTGACACACTTAGCACCTCGTCAATAACGATTGCATCGCCCTCTATAGGGGTCAAAGGTCCAATAACGATTGCAGCGCCCTCTATATAAGCACAAAAATTCCCTCCTGAACTAATTTGCATATTTTAGGGAAAATTAGGGGAAAATGAAAATATTTTACAAAGAATGCACTATGGGGCTCCTCGCCAAAAGTGATCTGAGGTAACGTCCTATACTACTAACCTAGATATCAGACGTCCATGTTCGTCAATGTAGAACAAAAGGTCAAGGTATGAAGCAAAATTAGAGGTATCGGTTGTCTATTTAATTTCAAGTTCACTAGGGTAGATACGATGTAAATATTCTTAAAATCTTGGGTTATTATATATATATATATCTGAAGCTGAAATAAAAAGACCGGGCTAGCTGTTTTAGGTTCCTTTGTATTAGCCCTTGTAAAAACTTTCCTTCAAATGTCAGCTAAAAGTGGCTCACAATTTGTTTCCATGGGAATCCCTTTTGTCTGTTAAAAACGTGGCCTTCACATTCAACAAAGATGTTGCCAATAAAATCTTCAAGCATCTTTATCACGTCATTTTTACTGTATTTCTTGTTTGACTCAAAATATGTTTTATCTTTTCCTATTACTAAATAGGAATACCTACGTTTCCATTTTTGGTACAACAACATTGATGTATAAGATCGAAAATTACTGTTTTAAGTTTATTATGAGGATGGGTTGTATAAAGGGTAGAAAAAGAAGAATACCATCAATATATCACAAATTAACATTCAAGAACTTAGCCGTATGCTTTTTTTGTTACATCGTATAAGGTTTTGTATATATAGAGTTTCATTAAAAAGGAAAAAAAAAAAAAAGAAAAAAAAGATCGTCAAGGAGGAGTACACATCTGGTTCAAAAGAAAGTGAGAACCGAAACATCAGTCCAAACCCTAGTTATACCCCTATTACAATATCGAAGAACGACATTGCTAAGAATCACATCAACTGAGTACCAAGACGTCATAATAATTCATACAAACTGGGATTTATCGCAGTGTCGTCCAGATGTACCACTTAACCTCTTTTCACAGTTCTTCACTACTTCATTGACGCAGTCAGAGATAGCATAACAAATTACTGTGAAAAAAAAGCTTACTCCACGACCAATCTAATTAAAATTATATCTACCAATTGCTCTTTACAGTCACTGCATGGTAGATCTAACTTTCAGTTATGTGACCTGCGACATCAACCAATCAGAATTCAGTCTACATGGTTTTGAAGACATTAAGCTTTACGATACAAAACAGAAAGTGAAATGGGTGTTGTTAGATCTTCCATGCAGTGACTGTAGGAAGCAATTGGTAGATTAAATTTTAATTAGATTGCTCCACGACCAGCTTGAATCAGATGTGGATTCTTAAGAATTCCAAAGATCTCCTTGAACTGCTATCTTCAATCAGTCTCACCCAATTCTAAAGCTTCAAATTTTTCATTCTTTCACTCTTCATACAAATCTGCCATTCAATAAACTGAAAACAGTAATTGCAGATTTAATACGCAAATGTTTTGCACTAAAAATAGAGAACGCAGATATATACTTTTTAGTAAATATGGAAAGGGAAATTCAAATAAAAAGACGTTACCAAAATGTTACATTTTCTTATCGACAATACTTTTGTCGAATTTGAAAGCCGCATTTTCCAAACGACAATAGAGATTCCTTTCAGCTGACCTCTTCCATTACTCGTATGAAGTCAATTTTTTGCAAGGGCTTAATATAGCCGATGTACTTTCTCTTAATAATACTAAATTTAAGAACGGTTCTCACCTACTTTAAGGAATAGTTACATCAGATCTATCCCAGTGAGCTTGAAATTAAAGAAACTACTGATACGCTTACTTTAGTTTCGTACTTAGATCTTTTATTGTATATTGACGAGGTTGTACGTTTGAAATATATGCTTTATGAATTTACTCCATATCCTTTCGTAAAATATTTAATACAGGAGTTTGTCTTTTATTGCAGTGTGGAGTTGGTAAAACAATTCCCCGTGGTAGAGATGTATGCTCTTTATTTTTATTAGATATGGTGTACTTGTACATGAGATAATATCTCATGTGTACACTTTGTTCAATTTTATGTAAATTCTAAAACCGAAGGATTAACTCCCTACATCGTAGTTTTATCCTTAGCTATATTTGATATTACTGATCATTCGTATTTCGTTTGGTTTTATGCATTTTATATATTTTTTGAAATTATGGATTATCTTTGTTTGGGTTCTAGTGCTGCTGATGAGGAATAAATTTCCGAAATGGCCATACAGCTCATTAAAATTAATGCGGTTGGAGTTAACATATGTGTTATGGTCTCATGTTCATTCACTCCATATCCTTTCGTAAAATATTTATGAAAAACTTCTCAAATTGAGAGATTTGCCTTTCTTAACACTAATATACCTATCTGCCACTCCATCATATTGATTGTACATTTCACAGTTGATTTGTTACCGTCGGGCATCCATATTTTTAATAGAGCTATAGCTTTGTCCCAAAAGCTGCTGATTCAGGGATTTATTCAGCCTTTGTAACTTGGTTTTGAATGTTGTGTTTTTATTTGTGCGCCCTGTAGCTGTCTTATGTCATTGTCTTCTGTGTTCTGGTTTAACCCGTGTCTCTGGACTTTGATGTTTGTAATAACCAGTCCTTTGTTACTTCAGTAGTCTATTGACGTTGTTAAAAAAAGAATAATCCAAAGACAATGGCAACATCAGGAACAACAAAGAACTCACACAAGTACGGCACATACAAGAAAATAGGAAACATATCGGCGATACCAGATATTTTTATAGACCTGTAGCCTTGTAATTAAAACTGCTGAGTTAGGGATTTGTTCAGCCTATGATACTTTCCTTGGTTTCAAAAGTTGTATTTTTATTCTTTTCTGGTTTAAGCAATGTTTCTGGACTTTGATGTTTGTAATTACCAGTCCTTTGTTCTTTCGGTATTCTATTACCGTTGTTCAAAAACAAAAATAATCCAAATTCAATGGCAACATAAGGAACACCAGAAAACAAAGTCATCACGTTCGTACGCCGCAGAAAGAAGACAAACACAAAGATGAACAACACGGGCTCAGTTTAAAAACATGGGCGAGATCAGCTGCATCGGCAGAGTAGGCATCTCCTGCTTTTTATGAGATACCCACAGTGTTGAACATGTCAATATCGGTAGTACGGTCAAATCTGGTAGAGGAAAAACAAACTTTAGCTATTAAAGAGAAAGATCTGTTGTCATCTGAAAAAAAACAACAAATAAGCAATAGCGGTCCTCAGGGTTACGTGATATCGACCGAAAAACTTCTGTAAGGTCTTTATGTTATAGGAGCATATCCTTTTTAAGGAGCTTATTTATCAACAACCAGGCAATGAAGTCGCTGCATAGACAACAGGTCCTTGAGAAGGGAATGAGTTAGGAGATGTTAAGTCCGTATGCTGTTGCTACCAGGAAAGGGGAAGTTGACTATTGGAAAAGTGAATCGTTGCGTTTTTCATACAGAAAAGTTTGTTGCCTATCTCTGCTGTAAATATCAAGATGACGGTCAGGGAGTGTTGACGATATCGAAATGTCTGTAGTATCTTTAATTTCGAGCTCTTTCTGATAGATAAGATGAAGCAATGGTTGTTAAGTGACAAAATATCTATAGGAAGCTAAAATTCAAAAATAGGACTGTTTAATATCTTTATTGAAAAAAAATCCCTCGATGAATCCAGGCTCATAAGAGTGGAGAAACAGTTTGGCGTAAAGATATGCTTAGTTTAATGCCCATTGGAGTTGAAATGGTCTATTGAAAAACATGTCTACAAAACTGGACCAATATAATGTCGATCAGAAACCCAAACATTTAATCACTTTTTACTCAGTATATTTCCCACCATATTTCACACAGTACGCACTGTGAGAGTACGCTTGTTGTCTACTTATTCCAATGTTTTATTGTACTTATAAACTCCTTCAGCTGTTCGTGAAGAATGGTAGTATATAAAGTGTGGAAAAAAGTCAAAAGTTTTAATGCTGTTACAGAGTGTGATAAGGGACCGACCATTTAACTTGAAAAGGGGGGGGGTATGTTTTTTTTTCTGGATAGAAAAAATTTTTCACGTGTATCAACAAAATATTTTTTTTCCAAATTAACATTATTTTTTGGGGCAGAAAGCCTCCTTCAGAAAATTTTTTTTCATCATTTTGGCAGCCAAAATATTTTTTTTTTACATAAAATCAGCTCCAAAATATTTTTTTAGAAAAAAAAACATACCCCCCCCCTTTCAAGTTAAATGGTCGGTCCCTAATAATTTAGAGTTTAAATGTCAGATTGGGATACCGAATTATATGTTATAATATATTTAGTTAAGTAAGATTATTGGTAAATAAAACCATTATATTATTAGAGATATAGCTTGGAAATATAAATGTAATTCGAATTTTTTGGACAAGTGTCAAGAGGATCTGCTGCTGATATTTTCAACTAACCATCCCTATTAAGCTGAGTTCTCGGCGAACAGTTTAGGTAAGAAAAGTTCGCGTATAATTGGTTTAGTCCGGTAGGATAATGTTTGGCCCAGTTGAGAAAAATGTAAACAAATTTCTTATTTTAAGTAACATTGGATAACGTTTTATCCCGGTTCAGGATAATGTTTAGGTACGGTTTTTGATATTTGAACATTACCTTTACCTAAACGTTACCCAGCTTAATAGGGGTGCTAACAAATGACGTATAGATTGTATCAAGATTATCGGATAGATGGTAACTGTTGATCGAGGGAACATCGAAGTTCCTTTATTTATTTTCCTCACGCTGACACAAGAGTTGTTATTAAGCACATATATGTAAATAGTTTTCCAAATACTGTTTATTGTCTTCCAAATGTTTTTATTTTTTTTCTGCACTGAAGAGACAAAAGATGTCGAAATAGCCACGTACAGAACTACATTTCAGTAACTTCCGGTATTAAGTTTTTCTTGACCATTTCGAATAACCATATCCATTTAAGAATATATACACGCTCTCTATATATTTCAGTTAAGGCGTACTTCTCCTTGAGAGAAGTTCATAAGGATACACAATCATACATTCAAATTTTGGCATTTTATTTTCTATAAATGTAATTTATATCCAAATGTTATTTAAACCACCTGCTTATTATGTCAAAATCTCATGATTTCATTATGACAAGTTTTTTTGCAATGACTGGATATGAGTCCCGTGGTTGTTTATATGTTTTGATTGTCTTCTTTAAGTCGACGACAGCGATAGTTTGGGTTCACAATGCTACTGCTTTAGTTTTGTGGCCTTCTTTTTTATTTTTTTTTGGGGGGGGGGGGGTATTTGTTTTGTCTTTTGCTGTTTCAATTCGTGTTGGATATGAATTGCAGTGATTGTTTATTTTTGGAATTCTCCATTTCATAATCTTTGCTGCGGTACTCGTTTGCCGATATTTAATGTTTGATAACTATCCCGCATAGATGAGTACGTAGAAACATGGATGTTGCATTGTTCAACATCTAGCAATGAATTCCACTCAAACCGGTATTAGTTGCCCTAATGACTTCAAGAGAACGAAATAAAAGCTTTATTCCATTTTTTTTGTTTGGGACAACTGTGGTAAAGTAAACTCTAAGTGATTAGAGAAAATAATTCTTGAAGCTGCAAGGATCGTTTCAGGGTTAACTACGTATTCAAGTAAAGACTCTTCATATCAAGAAACAGGCTAGGAAACACTTGCAGCTAAACGCGAGCAACAAAAACTTGTTTTATTTTATAAAATTACAAACGGCCAGTGTCCGGAAATTTTAAATGATTTGATGCCGCCTCTTGTTTCAGATACAACGCCATGCAACTTGCGGAATAGTCAAAATGTTACTGTACCTCTTTGCCGTCTAAATATTTATCAGAGTTCATTTTTTTCCATCCACACTAAAACTTTGGAATGATCTTGATACACAGTTGCGTACTGCAAATTCAGTCAATAACTTAAAATAAAATACTTACATTATTCCCCCTGGTCATTTTTACACTTGGAATCGAGTACTTAATATTATTCACGCCCGACTTAGAAATCATTGTAGTTCTCTTAATTATGACTTATTTCGCTGCAATTTATCTGAGAATGCCTCTCGTGCATGTGGTGCAGCCACTGAGTCAGTAGAACATTTTTTTTTTTTTTTTTGCTCTAAATTCCGTGTTCAACAAGCATTTTGTCAATGAATATTCCATTTAATCTGGCCATCTTACTTTATGGGTTGGAAGAACAAGGCCAGGAAATCAACCAACTAATTTTTAGTCACGTACAAACATATATTAAAGAAACAGGGCGGTTTACAAATTAACTTTATTGTGAATCAGTCGAACGACCGGGCCAACACTTAATACTTATATATTTTTTATATACGTTTTCTCAATTATTTTCTCTGTTGTCATCTGTTTTGTAAGCGTATATTAGAAATAATTCCATTTATTATGTCTATGTATGTATATTATGTAATTATTGGAAAGGACAATTCTAAATTGTATAATTTGTGTCCAATCCAATTGTCATGTTTAGACAATCAAATGAGTTTCAATCAATTTTATTTGCAGGGACGTTGTCTCTTTGTATTTTATCCTTGTACTTCCCTTGTTAATGTACATGTTTATATATTCGAAGCAGTAGTGCAACACTATTCAACTAAATGGCCATTAGACCCTCCATATTTTGTCCCGTTTTGTGTTACCACTGCATTATCACTTTTTGTTCTGTGACGTCGTGATACTAGGAAAATTCACGCATTAGGAACAATTAATGAACATGTGTACAATAACCAGTTTTTCCGCAAAATACCTGATAGTGCAGCAGCAACACTAATTAGGAAAAGCATGAAGATGAATTCCAATACACTTCAAACTTTCAAGGTCAGATTGCGAATGTCATATATAGGAGTTAAGCATCTGCTGAATATTAATTGATACTTAATCATTACAATTAACATATTGTGTAATAAGTGTGAATGGTTTTAATTATATTATGGTACAGTATATCTTCTATTGTTGAATATTTATGATTTAATTAAGTAATTAACCCTCAGTCAGATTTGTAACAATTTTAAAAACAAGTTAAACATACAAATGTATATCTTACACTTTGTGGAAATATGACATTACCTTTTAAAATTAGGCATGAAAAGAATAAAATTCGCACTCATAAACGAAAAGAGCAGGCGCAAGATCAAAGTGTTAGGTGTATATGAACGTCTTTGCATTATAATCTCAGTGCTCTTCCCTTGTGATGAACACTTAGGGACCGACCATTTAACTTGAAAGGGCGGGGGGGGGGGGGGGGGGGGGGGGGTATGGGTTTTTTCTAAAAAAATATTTTGGATCTGATTTTATGTGAAAAAAAATATTTTGGCTGCCAAAATGATGAAATGAGGCTTTCTGCCCCAAAAAATAATGTTATTTTGAAAAAAAATATTTTGTTGATACAAAAAAAAACAAAAACCATAATCCCCCCCTTCAGGTTAAATGGTCGGTCCCTTATTATCTATTCCTTGCACGAATAGTAATTTGTGGTACATAACCAGACTTTGAAGCTGGAGATAGATATGGACTAGTTGAATCGTTTTTAAAGAAATGTCATTGGCCGGGCCCCAAGAAAATAACGCATCACGCGTGATGTGCAATTATTTTTTCGGCGTTTCTATTGGACCATTGTGAAATCTCGTTGGCCGTGATCAACGTTACCTGGCAACGGTGTTGTTATTTGAATCAAAAACACGAGTTCGGCACTAAAATTTATGAAAATCATAAGAGAAATAGGTTTGACAGCTCGAAAGAATTGTATGTAATTTCAAATATAATAAACTCACCATAGGCTCGTTTACTATTGAAATTACATAACTCTAGTCAGAGACATATAATTAAAGAGATTGGCAACATGACGACTTCCCGTGAAATCGAGCCGCCATCGAGACTTCGATAAAACTTCCACTTCACAAGAATAAATCGCTAATATCTCAATATTTTATGAAAATATCATAATAAAACTATCTAAACTCTACCAACAATGTAAAATACTTTCCAGTTTTCATAACTAGGACATTGTAATCACGGAAATAAAACAAAAGTAAACAAGGCACACCACAATCTTCGTCGTCAGTCTCAGCTTTATTTGTCAATATCTTTTTTGTTAATCAATATTTTTGAAAAAATCACAATTTTTGGCCAAAATCTTAACCATGACAATATGCACATCTTCAATCCACGCCTAATCATTGTGCAAAGTAACATAAATGTAACATTAATATTGTGGGAGGAGTTGTCCGGAATAGCAGTTCCAGAACACACATTTTAAATAAAATTTTCTAAACTATACTATAAAATAATTAAGGAAAATAATTCTCTTTCCGATTTAAAAATATGTCAACTAAATTAAAAGTAGTTTGTGAAGTTCTGATGTGGCCGTACCATGTTTGTCGTGATTACTATAGCGTGACAGTAGAGTTGCCAATCTCTATAATTATATGCCTCTGCTCTAGTTGATATCCATCGATATAAAATTCTATCTCATTTTGAAAACTTCAATATCCTAAATCTCTGAAATTTAGTTCATTTATGTAAATAAAAGCCTAAAAATGATGCACAGACAGATTATTGACACACAAAACTTGAAATAAACTCAACAAAAAACAACAAATTATTACTTGTCAAAATAAACAATTTGTCTAGATATTTGTATATACAGGATTTTTCGCATTTTCATCTTTTGTTTTGCCTGTCTTATGAATATCAGATTTATCTGTGTCTCTGCTTGGTCAATCAAATGATAATCTTCAGGAGATCGTTGAGAAAAGCTCCCTTTTTTACCTTGTTCATAGGAATTTCATAACAGAAAATAAGTTATCAACAAATGTGTTAACAAAATAACCGGAACCTATCTTTTCCTTTTATCATCATCATTTTTATCATCTACGTATCTCCTGTTTCCTAAGAATGTCATACCTTTTGGTAATATATTATTTTCATCACTGTCTCTTCCACGTCGATAGGCAAAACGACTTAAAAGTCTAAGTAGTTTACCACTCTTTCCTAATCGACGTCTGGAAATATCACTATCATCGTCGTCGTCATCAAATCTACTTTTTGGTGGTATTTTAGACAATGTAAACCTATCGGACTTGTCGCTATCACTACCATCACCTACACTCACCTTTTTAGAAGGTTTATTTTTACTCATTCTTTCAGTACTATCACTCCATACATCAGAATAATCAGAATTATCCTCCCAACTTCCATACCGTCGTTTAGAACCTTTTACCTTTCGTTGTCCTATAGTTTTGCGACTGGAAGAATCTGATAAACCACTATCGTCCCAGTCCGATGAAGTATCCCAACTATCATCATTGCTTTCTGGTTGATTTGAACGTGAAAGTGAGGCACGGTCGTTAGAGTTGCTTTGGTCACTGGAATCCGTGTCATCAGAGTTGCTTTGGTCACTTGAATCCGTGTCATCAGAATTGTTTTGGTCACTGGAATCCTTGTCATCAGAGTTGCTTTGGTCACCGGAATCCGTGTCATCAGAGTTGCTTTGATCACTGGAATCCGTGTCATCAGAGTCGCTTTTGTCACTGGAATCAGTAGCAGGCCTATTTACATTATTGTTCCTATTGGCGCTTTGTTCTCCGATGTCAGATTCAGCGGACGAACTACGACCATCGGAGTCATTTCCACTGGAATCACTACGTTCACTGGAAGCAGATGTAACACGAGGTCCCCTTGTATAAGAGCTACCCCTGGAGGGAAAATTTCGTTCGCTAGAGTCTGATCTATCACGAGAGCTTCGTTCATAAGAATCAGAATTACCTTCCCATTTCTCATAACTATCAGAACTATCATATCTTAACGTGTTTTCATCGTTAGTCTTATCCGATTGATCACCACCTTGTCCTTCAGATGTTTTACTTTTCGGACCTTTAGATGCTTTATAATAATCAGAAACATCGTCACTGTTCCATGAATCCGAACTATCAGAATTATCATTAATATTGTTGCTACCATCGCTTGATTCAGCATTGCTATCACGTCCCCCAATTTTATTTCTCATAACCTTCCTATGTGATTTTCGAGACACACCCGAGTCATCTGAATCAGAATTACGACTTTTTATTCTATTATCGCTGCTGTCATCACTTTCCCAGGAACCACTTTCCCAGTCACTGTCACTTCCAGCACTGTTTTTATTTCCCGATCCTTTCCCACCTCCTTGTGTATTCCTGTCACTACTATAATCATCTGACTCCCAACTATCACTGTACCAGCCGTTGTCAATTCTGTTAGCAGCGCCAGAGCTATCTGCATCCCATTCATCACTCCTTAAACCGTCTCCCTGCTTTTTGTTTAATTTGGAACGCTCCCCTGATGTACCTGTCGACAGAATAGAATATATGATATAAGTTATTGAATAATAAGTCTTTTCTCATTTAGGAAAGGTGCCAATGATTTAAGAAGTCATCGTAAGGTTTTTGTTTAGTTTTAATATGTACCTTAATAATAATTTATACAGTCGATGTATTTATACTATTCTTGGTGTTTTACTTGTGCCAATTTATCGTGGTCAATTTTTATATCAAATAAGCAACTATGGACTATCCAACATCCACAGACCTGCTACATCCACAGAATATACTATATTACCCTTTCTCACAATTCAAAGCCATTTTGATACTAACACCTTATACTGTGACATCAGAATCATAGCCATACCTCTCACAAACATCAAAATGTTTATTTTGTTTTCTGTGTACTAACTTTGTAGCAAGTGTAGGCAGAACTAGAGGTACTGCTGAACGCAGGAGGGCCCCGCAATAGGCAGTCACTTCCTTTGTACCAAATTATCAACATTTGTTTATGAAAATATCGGCAAACAGGAAGTAGTGGCACGGCAAACCTGAAAATTGCTTACACAATACAACTCATCATCACGAAGCTTTACACCAAATATCAAATCATTCCCAGTTGTAGAGGCCAAGAAAACTTTGACAAAAATTTTCATCCATAGAGTGGTACAATAAAAAGTTAAAGTATCGGTAAACAGGAAGTAGTGGCATGGCAAACATGAAAATAGCTTACACGATACAACTCATCATCATGAAGCTTCAGACCAAATATCTAATTAATCTTAGTTGTAGAAGTCAAGAAAATTTTGACGACAATTTTCATCCATAGAGTGGTATTATAAAAAGTTAAAGTATCGGCAAACAGGAAGTAGTGGTATGGCAAACCTTAAAATACCTTACACGTTACAACTCATCATTATGAAGCTTTAGACTAAAATATCATATAATTCCCAGTTGTAGAAGCCCAGAAAACGTTGACGAAAAATTTTCATCCATAGAGTGGTATAATAAAAAATGAAAGTATCGGCAAACAGGAAGTAGTGGCACAGCAAACCTGAAAATTGCTTACACGGTACATCTCATCATCATAAAGCTTCAGACCAAATATGAAATCATTCCCACGTGTACAAGCCCAGAAAACTTTGACAAAAAACTTTCATCCATAGAGTGGTATAATAAAGAGTTAAAGTAGCTTACACGATACAACTTATCATCATGAAGCTTCAGACCAAATATCAAATTAATCCTAGTTGTAGAAGCCAAGAAAACTTTGACGACAATTTTCATCCATAGAGTGGTATTATAAAACTTAAAATTGCTTACACGGTACAACTCATCATCATAAAGCTTCAGACCAAATATGAAATCATTCCCAGTTGTAGAAGCCCAGAAAACTTTGACAAAAAACTTTCATCCATAGAGTGGTATAATAAAGAGTTAAAGTATCGGCAAACAGGAAGTAGTTGCACGGCAAACCCGAAAATCGCTTACACGGTACAACTCATCATCATAAAGCTTCAGACCAAATATCAAATCATTCCCACCTGTAAAAGCCCAGAAAACTTCGACCAAAAAATTGTTGACGGACAGACGGACGGACGGACGGGCTAAGTGAAAACTATAGGGCACCTGCATCTCGATGCGGGGCACTAATTACTTCATATTAACCTCAAGGGAGCTCTTTTGGTATGAAAGGCGACTCATAGTTTCTTCATGATAAAATAATTATGTTTCGGATGGATGAAATCTGAATTAAATAGAATCATTTTCGTTATGTCGTGAACATAAATTGTAGAATTTAGAACGTACATCTGTAAGGAAGAGTCTTTATATGACATGAGTCTTAGTTCACATTCATTTAAAGATAGAAAGCGTTCCTCATAATTTAAGGCATGTGTAACAAAGAGGGGGGGGGGTGTAATAACACAATTACTTAGCAGAGTTGTCAAGACCCGAAGTCAATATGACAAAAAAAACAAATCACCGGAAAAATTGTTGACCGCAATGGTCCTGGCTTGGTAGGAATGAAGTTAAGCAAATATCGGTAAAATTCATCTGAGATCAAAATGTATCCACATTTAATGTTTTCTGTTAACATTTAAAACTATTAAAACTTTATCGCTAAACTTTTTTGTTCAGTATAAATCACTAAATAAAAGGAAGAAGGAAATTATATTACCATTTTGACGATGCCTCTTCCAGTGGTTTAGTAAAATATTAGTTTGTAAAAAAGGTAATAGTAAAGCATTTCGACACTATAACGTTCCCAGTGTCCTCTTAAACATTGAATAATAAAAAACGTATTGTGTCAAATAGTACTGTACTATCATACGCTGCACATTATACGTTATACCATTATAAATTTAGAAAGTGCTGTCATACACTGAATACTGAAAATAAGTGAGAACCGAACCGTCAATTCAAAACGAATAATCCAAGGACAATGGCAACATCGGAAACAAAAAAGATACAGAGACACAATGCGAGTACGGTACAGAAAAGAAAAATGATGACACACACATAAAGATGAACAACACAAACCCAATAAAAACCATGGGTGATATCAGGTGCACTGCTAGAGTAAGCATCTCCTGCTTCTTATAAGACATCCACCGTGTTGGACATGTCAAATCCGGTAGTAAAGTCAAATCCGGTAGAGAAAACAACAAATAAGCTTTAAAGGGAAAGATCTGTTGTCATCGGGGAAACAGATATCCCATAGCGGTCCACAACCGTAAAACTTCTGGAGGGATGATTTCAAGTTTTGGGTAACATACTCTTGTTGAAGTAGCCTATTTGTGAGCAAGCGGGCTCTATCAAGAAGTCACTGTATCGAACACAGGCTCTTGAATAGCGAATGAGCTGGGAGATGTAAACTTCATATGGGGGTGCTGTTGGGATGTTGCTACAAAGAAAAGGGAAGTTTACTATTGGAAAGGTGAACTTATCGCGTTTGTCGTACAGCTTTAGTTTAAAGTCTATCTCTGTTGTCAATTTCAAGATGAAAGTCAAGGAACGAATCTGATGTGGAAGTGTTTGTGGTATCTTTAATTTCGAGCTTTTTTGGATAGATCAGATGAAGAAAATCACCAAAGCGAGAGTTGCTAAGTGACAAAATATCATCTATATAACGGAAGCTGAAATTCGTGGATTGGGCCAGTTTTTTATCTTAATTTTGAAAGTTATACCCTGACAAATTGACAATGTGATCTCATACGCTGAATACAGAAAGTCTTACCGCTACGAATTCGTAGTGTGCTGTCATACGCTGAAAACAGAAAGTCATACCGTGAAAGACAAAGACAAAGATGACAAGAAATTATTGGGTCGCCGATCTTTTTTCAATGGAAATCCAACTTAAACATTGATCATTTTGCGTTTTTTGAAGAAAAATTTATTTCTAGTTCTAAAATTAATTGAGAAAGTATTTTTAATCTACTCGGTACCAGAGAAACAGAAAAACAAAATTAAGGTTTTAAGGATTTACAGAAAAAATTGATTTGATTTAAGAAATTATGTTATATTTTACTAAATCAAAGAGTATGTAGCACGTAATACGAAAAAAGTTGCACGAAATGTGAAATTACACAGTCAAATTTACAATATTTTAAAGACTTCTCATATTGTCGATTTTATGAAATTCTGATATTGTGTTCTTCTAATAATAAGCTACTCAAAAATTGCAAAAGCAATATAGGTCACCGAGTTAGTTTAAGAGTAAATCATAAAAATACACAGTTTTTAACAAAGCTCCAGTCGGTTATCCGCATTAAGTCCGCCAAACTGGAAGTAACAAATTACCTTTCCTCAAAAACAATGGGAATTACTTTGTGACGTTACAGTTATCAATGTCATATTCCCGGGAAACACTGCGTTCTTCTGTGTTTTCTATTATCTCCCCTGAAACTATTGGATATGCCCTTAAAGGTTCATCGTTTGCCTCAAACCGAGCAATCAAAACGAATCTAACTATTTGACATTTTGTCCCGACGTTTTCCCCAGGTCATTTGTCTCATACAAGCAAACCCGTATAAAATTATGGAATATCTTACCCAAGCAAAGATCTTTCCGCAGCTTTTATGGTGTTACTTTTAGGCTGTTCTTCCAGTTTTTTAAACATATTTCAATTTCTGGTCTTCTAAATGTATTGATTCTATCTGCACTGAAGGGACAAAAGTTGTCGAATTGTCTTATATTGAGTTATGTCGTTACTCATAGTCACGCGAAGAAAAAAAATGGAAATTTGAAATTGGAAAATTGATATTACTGAGGAGTATCCCCCATATGATTTCCTCGTAATTTTGTTGCACAGGAGGAGTGATCACAAACAAGAGATAACATAAATATACATAATGAAAACAGGATATAGAATCTTATGTAGTAGACAATGAACAAGAACTAACATTGAGGCAAATGTAAGTAAAGAGCTGAATCGTCACTTTTGGCCTTGTTCCAAATTAATTCAAACTGCATGTACATGTAGTCATATCATAATAATAAATTGTGTACTGCCAGACATGTAAAAGGTGGACTGTCATGTATTACATGTTTGTCAATAAATAACATTTATTTTTGGTGCAAGCTGCATAAATATACTTATTAAAACAAGACATTCTTATGTTTTAATTAATAAATCTTGTTGCTGTGCTTTGTATTATAAATAATGTATATTTAGGTTTGTATATATGGCGACAAGATGATACCTGTACAGACATGGTTTGTTGTCTTTTGACCCAGTCATCATCTAACATGTTGTTTTTTTCTTGCCAAAATGAGATCGCAGTCTAAATCAAAAGTATGTGACGGATGCCACGCGAGGAGCAGTTCATGCTTACCCTTAACACTTGAAGTTCATCATTAAAAATCTAAATGTCTTAGAAGAAAGAGACTGTGGTACTCCTTTTTTACATTCTTATGAAGCCAAATTAAAACAAAGCCTGCTGAGGGATCACGATACTAGGTTCTTTATTTTCACCTTTCGATATATAGGTGACGTCTTTTCACTCAGTAACCAACGTTTCAAGTGGTACTTGCGTCTTATATTTATATACCATTCAACTTGAAACTGTAGAAAGTAAAAAGTCGACTTTATTTATTATATATTGACAAAAACTGACGACTTAGATTTTAATAAATGACAAACAGAATGATTTCAATGTTCCTATATTCCTTAGCTTAACACCCTGTCTACATCTGCACATGGCGTGTGTGTACCTCAGCTGATGAGACATTCTAGGAAATCTTCCAAATACCAGCATTTCACAAGCAGATGCTTATTACTAACCAGAGAACCACTCCTCCTTGATTATAAGTAGGAAGTGAGAAATTGTGTGGTCGCCATCACAAGTTCGTTGGCCAGTATAAAGTACCGTCGACTTACGACTTGAGCATTTGCAGCATGCTCTATGGGTGCCACACGTAGAACAGATCATGTTTACCATTTCAGAGCACCTGATAATACCTCTAATCCTTTTAGGGTTTACTTTATAGCTGCTTTAGTTTTATGGTGTTCTTGTTCATTTTTGTTTATAAGTTTCGTCTTTGTTATATTGACTCAGTTCGTGCAAAATCTGAATTGCCGTGTTTTTAGATTTTTTCATTTTAGAATAGTTCATATTTAATTTGCTATAGTCTTCTAAGCTATCTTACATTAAGTATGACATATTCTAGGCTTAGATTTAACTTTCGACTCATAAATTCTCACATGACGGTAAACAAACGCATATCAAAAGACGCTTTCCTTATCGACGAACAGGGTTTCACCAGTCATGAAAGTTCATTTACATTTTAGTCTAGTTTCTCATACTTTGATTTTACGAATGGTTTTCTTCTTCATTTTTTATCGCTGTATTTGTAGTGTTTGTATTTTGTGGTTGTGTAGCGTCTTTTTCCGTCTTCTGGTGTTCTTGGTTTTGCCTTGTCTCTGGACTTTGATTTATGTAATCTTGTGCTTTGTTCCTTCGGTACTCTATTGCCGTTGTTCAGTTGAATATCAATATTATATGCTTTCATTTACTTCTTGCACTGGCAAAATTTTAGAGAATGCCGGTTTTGATTTCAGTATCACTAATTTCCCTTTTCTTGAAAACGACATTCCTCAGGCTTCATCATATGCAGTGTACATTTCTCAACTAGTACTTTTCGCACGTGTTTGTTCTTCTCTTGACGAATTTATTAAACGTAACGTTACTATCACAGCCAAACTTTTACAATAGGGTTACAGAGAATACATTTAAGAAGTTTTATAACTGATATGAATATTTAATATCTAAATATGGTGTTACTCGCAAACAGCTTATTACTAAGGCCATTTCTAATCCTCTTTTTAACGGAAATGTTGTTAAAAATGCCAGAAACTGATTGAAAATCCAGAAAAGCTGGGACGTAACTTACATTCTTTACGTAATAGGGGATATTGACAAGATACTCTGCTTGCATCAGTTAAATAAGCGTTGAGAATTAGTGACCTGAAAATTTTACATACTGGCCTCTCACTGATACTGCCGATGTCTACTGAAATATATGATTATTTTTGACCAAACTATTCGGGAAGTTTTGAGTTTGATTTTTCATCCCTAGCGCGACAGCGTTTTACTAGGCGACTAGGCTCCTTGAGCTCTCCGGCAGATAAGCGACGATCACCTCTTGACCCATTATTCAAAATTACATTTTCTCTCTTTTCAAGATTGTGGTTATGGAGTTAGTAGTCTACCTGTATTGTGTTTTATTTTTGTGTTTATTATACTATAGGGAAACAGGGCGGATAAAGTCGGGTTTGGTACCCATAAGCCGGTTAAACCTACCACTGGCTTTTGCTAGTGCCGGTACCAAGTCAGACTGTCTCTATCGTTGTTTACCTATTTGTGTTTTTTGTAGTCCCGTAGCAGATTATGACATTATAATATTCAGCCATTGTTGATGTTTCCTGTTGTCCCTTTTATTTCATTGAAGTATTTTTCCAAAAAGTTAAACAAAAAATGTTTCCTGTTATCCACTGTTAAGTTATCTTGTACAATAATGCTACAGAACAGTGGTTTTATTGCTGTTATTCATCAGAAGTCACGATAATATTTTTCCCTTAACTCATTTTCAATGAAAAAAATAATAACTTCTTAAGAAGCAATCATGTCCGAAAACTAATGTTATGCCCCCTTTTCTCTAGAAAGATAAATGGATAGTACTTACTGGAAATGACAATACTTAAAGTCATCACTAACACAGTTAGTACCACAATCCAAACATCAGCCAGCTTCCTCATGTTGAAGTTTTGCTGATGCTTTGTTCAAATGATAACTATATCCTAGTTTACACCTAACTGTGTATGAATACTTAATGAATTAGTACGTGTTACATGTTTAAACAAGGGCTAATAAATTAATTATTCCTAACAGCAATATAATAACTTAATGACGTTATGTCACGTTATGACCAGATTATGTAACGACTAATTATAAAGTTATACAAATGTGTCCAGTTTCCTATGATGACAAACAAGATGTAGACAGTCATTTGAATAATAAGTGCTGAAAAGTACATTTATATTTGCTTAAAATCAAAGAACAAAATAAGGCATGGAGTTCAGGTCATGAAATTTAAATATTTGATCTTTGTGTTAATTACAGTTTATATAAATATGAATGCTCTCCATTATTAGTACTCTGCTAATTGGTACGAAGTATATGTGTTTGAAGACCATCTTTTTCCCTTTAGGGTAGTTTCCACCTTTGAACGGAAGTAATGACAATTTCGTAAAAGTGTTATGAATTATTAGGTCTGAATGAAATGATGACAATAAAAAAGACAAATGATAGGTTCATGCGGTTCATTCGAGATAGAGCAATTCAATATTCGGCGGGAAACGTCCATTTTCTAGGTTTTTCATAGGCTTCGTATAGAAATTTGTAAACTAGGGAACTGTTACTTTCGTTTCTGTATATGGCCATTTCGTCAACTTCTGCATCTTTATTGCAGATCAAATAGAAAATTTTGAAATTCATAAACCGAATGTACGAATGGGGTCTAAGTAGAAAAGCCAAAACTCAGAGCTTTACAAGCGAGCGATACTCCTTAGTTAACTTGACTCACTCACAGTGTGACGGGTGCTGTTAACAGAGCAGGACATGCTAACCCTGCCGGAGCACCTGATGTCACTTTCAATTTCACTGGAGTTCACACTGTGAGTGCCTTTGTTTTGAATGTTGTGATTTCTATTTCTGTGCTTTGTGTCTGTCTAACGTCATTGTTTTCTGTGTCTAATGTCATTGTTTTCTGTGTTCTCGTTTTGGGTCTCCGAATC
>MJUU01062353.1:23952-51281 GCA_002080025.1 Modiolus philippinarum
TGAAATGAAATTGAGGACCCTGGTGAAAGATAAGTTGTAAAGATCTTAAAATTTGCAATCAATAACTTTCTTATTTGAAAGAAGTATACAGCGTTTCGAAAATATTTGAAATAAATAAAATATTAAAATTTCCGTGCCATTTAGTTGCGTTTAATTTCCTTTTTATTGTGTAAACAAATTTCTTTGCGATTTGATTTTCTTCTCAAGCTCAAGCTTCTAAACTGTGTTAATTACAGTTTATATAAATATGAATGCTCTCCATTATTAATACTCTGCTAATTGGTACGAAGTATATGTGTTTGAAGACCATCTTTTTCCCTTTAGGGTAGTTTCCACCTTTGAACGGAAGTAATGACAATTTCGTAAAAGTGTTATGAATTATTAGGTCTGAATGAAATGTTGACAATAAAAAATACAAATGATAGGTTCATGCGGTTCATTCGAGATAGAGCAATTCAATATTCGGCGGGAAACGTCCATTTTCTAGGTTTTTCATAGGCTTCGTATAGAAATTTGTAAACTAGGGAACTGTTACTTTCGTTTCTGTATATGGCCATTTCGTCAACTTCTGCATCTTTATTGCAGATCAAATAGAAAATTTTGAAATTCATAAACCGAATGTACGAATGGGGTCTAAGTAGAAAAGCCAAAAATCAGAGCTTTACAAGCGAGCGATACATGCTTCTAGAATTAAGCAGTAAAGGTGAGCGTTCATGGTCAAAATATATAACATGTTATGATATTGAAAAGACGGGGGAGTTAGCATATCTGACGAAATGTCAGAAATCAACTACCCGAAAGGATGAGAGTGTTTGTAGAATGATTTTCACAACGGTATGAACATAATCATAATATCCTTGAACGACAATTAAAATGACGCAGTGTCACCACTCTAATTCTTTTAATCCCCAAACGTTTGTACATCAACACAAACATAATTTCAAACCATCTGACGCATCATGTTGAAGAAAGCTTAACATTTATTTTGTTAAACAAAAACATACATTTTCATATAACAATCTAGTGAAAAATAATTTGTGAATAACGCCATACAATAAAAGCTGGCTGGTCGGAATTAATACAAAGCAAGAAGCGATAAGAAGCCATAGACATCAGACAGTTTTTACACAAGTCATATTATAACTAATTTACTCAAATCCATAAATACATTATATTTATCTGAAAGAAATGTAAAGCAGAAAAGCAGAGAGAATTTTGAACTTTATATGTAAATTGTATCTCAAAGATGCAGCTTCAATGAAAACAGATGTACAGGGAGAAGTGAAATTAATGGTGGGTTTTGTTTATGGCAAATTGTTAAATTGAATTTGTTATGAAACATTGTAGCATTTATTTTTTTCAGCTTTAATATCATTAAACAAAAATGATAACATTATGTTATGCTTGTAAGTATTTTAATAAAATAGCTATACATCTATGTGAAATGAAATTGAGGACCCTGGTGAAAGATAAGTTGTAAAGATCTTAAAATTTGCAATCAATAACTTTCTTATTTGAAAGAAGTATACAGCGTTTCGAAAATATTTGAAATAAATAAAATATTAAAATTTCCGTGCCATTTAGTTGCGTTTAATTTCCTTTTTATTGTGTAAACAAATTTCTTTGCGATTTGATTTTCTTCTCAAGCTCAAGCTTCTAAACTGTGTTAATTACAGTTTATATAAATATGAATGCTCTCCATTATTAGTACTCTGCTAATTGGTACGAAGTATATGTGTTTGAAGACCATCTTTTTCCCTTTAGGG
This sequence comes from Modiolus philippinarum, assembly GCA_002080025.1. Taxonomy (NCBI): domain Eukaryota; kingdom Metazoa; phylum Mollusca; class Bivalvia; order Mytilida; family Modiolidae; genus Modiolus; species Modiolus philippinarum. The sequence continues at coordinate 25,719 of MJUU01062353.1, forward strand.
TAGTTTCCACCTTTGAACGGAAGTAATGACAATTTCGTAAAAGTGTTATGAATTATTAGGTCTGAATGAAATGTTGACAATAAAAAATACAAATGATAGGTTCATGCGGTTCATTCGAGATAGAGCAATTCAATATTCGGCGGGAAACGTCCATTTTCTAGGTTTTTCATAGGCTTCGTATAGAAATTTGTAAACTAGGGAACTGTTACTTTCGTTTCTGTATATGGCCATTTCGTCAACTTCTGCATCTTTATTGCAGATCAAATAGAAAATTTTGAAATTCATAAACCGAATGTACGAATGGGGTCTAAGTAGAAAAGCCAAAAATCAGAGCTTTACAAGCGAGCGATACATGCTTCTAGAATTAAGCAGTAAAGGTGAGCGTTCATGGTCAAAATATATAACATGTTATGATATTGAAAAGACGGGGGAGTTAGCATATCTGACGAAATGTCAGAAATCAACTACCCGAAAGGATGAGAGTGTTTGTAGAATGATTTTCACAACGGTATGAACATAATCATAATATCCTTGAACGACAATTAAAATGACGCAGTGTCACCACTCTAATTCTTTTAACCCCCAAACGTTTGTACATCAACACAAACATAATTTCAAACATCTGACGCATCATGTTGAAGAAAGCTTAACATTTATTTTGTTAAACAAAAACATACATTTTCATATAACAATCTAGTGAAAAATAATTTGTAAATAACGCCATACAATAAAAGCTGGCTGGTCGGAATTAATACAAAGCAAGGAGCGATAAGAAGCCATAGACATCAGACAGTTTTTACACAAGTCATATTATAACTAATTTACTCAAATCCATAAATACATTATATTTATCTGAAAGAAATTTAAAGCAGAAAAGCAGAGAGAATTTTGAACTTTATATGTAAATTGTATCTCAAAGATGCAGCTTCAATGAAAACAGATGTACAGGGAGAAGTGAAATTAATGGTGGGTTTTGTTTATGGCAAATTGTTAAATTGAATTTGTTATGAAACATTGTAGCATTTATTTTTTTCAGCTTTAATATCATTAAACAAAAATGATAACATTATGTTATGCTTGTAAGTATTTTAATAAAATAGCTATACATCTATGTGAAATGAAATTGAGGACCCTGGTGAAAGATAAGTTGTAAAGATCTTAAAATTTGCAATCAATAACTTTCTTATTTGAAAGAAGTATACAGCGTTTCGAAAATATTTGAAATAAATAAAATATTAAAATTTCCGTGCCATTTAGTTGCGTTTAATTTCCTTTTTATTGTGTAAACAAATTTCTTTGCGATTTGATTTTCTTCTCAAGCTCCAGGAAAGACATTTTTGCTCTAAACAAATCTTCTCGAACTACTACTGTTTTTGAAGATGCTCTTGTCTTTAAAGTACAAAGTACCTATACAGCCATAACAAATAGTTCCTTCAAGGTAAAAATTGTATCAGACAAAGCCAGGTAACGCATTAACATGAAGTACATCACCAGTGCAGTTCTAGTGCATGCATTCATTAAAGATATCGGTCAAAAGCTGGATTTTGAGTAGTCAAATATTGTACAGTGAGAAATTTTAAATTCAGCCAGTAAACGAATAAAATTATTCTCTTTATGCAAAAAAGTGGAAAAATATAAATATATAAAAATGACACAAAAATATAAACAAAAACGGATGTCAATGTAAACGATGTCAGTACTATCAATATCCCTTTGGAAACACTTTATTTTTCTTCTTCTTTGAATCACTCACTATCAGAATGGAAAATAATATCAGAAGCAACTGAAACAAAAACATTATAACAAAGTTACTACAACGCAGCACTGATATAACTAATTCATTGTGATTTTTAAGTGTATTCAGAAAAAAATATATCCCAAATACTCTTTTGTACGATTATGATAGACAAACGCCTGTCATAAGTGTCAGCGAAATACGTCTTAACATTTATAAAGTTACACATTAGAAGAAATACTTATTCGATCTCCGTTATTTGTTCCCTTTTGATAGTTACTGCTGCTGTAAACCCTTTTTGTTGTTGTGGATTTCCATGCTATAAACTCAATTAAGATATTGAAATCAAAAGAAATACGTCAAAGAAAAAATGTACATTATAAAACTTCGATGTCCGTTTAGGATTGATAGAGATTTTTTTCCTAACTCACACTTGTAGGAGAGAATTTTTGGAAAGAATAAAAAACGAAATATTTTGTTAATGTGTAATGTTAATAGCGAACTACATAATACCGTGGAGCAGTTCCAATGCAATAAAATTAGAAGAGAACTAATGCAAAATTTTATTCATGTCAAAGACTCTTATCAAAGTATTGTAGCGTCAAACATTATTAGCAGTGTTTTCTACATTTGACATCTGTTAGGCCAAACATTGATATCAGAAAAGTATTAAATTAATAACAGAATCTACCTTTCTATGTTAAATACCAAATATCAAGTCAATTCTCAGGAGCAATTCTCAGATAACGTGTTTTCTTCCAATAACTCATTTGATTCTACCCCCAACATCAAACCTTGTTCTGTTATATTAAATGATATTTTAAATTTTCCTGATCAGCAAACGCAAGGCACAATTTCATCATGCCGCGTAAAAAATTGCAAAACATGCAACATTATCATTACATACTCAAATTTTACAAGCAACCTTACCAACAAGTCATATTCAACTAGAACTTACGACGATCTGAATTGCTCCTCCAGAAATCTTATTTATGGCTTAGAGTGCTCTCTTTGTGGATTGATTTATGTAGGGGAAACAAAAGACAGGTTGAACAAACGTATGTGCCGACATAGAAACGAAGTCAAGGACAATAGACCGGACATGTTTACGCACATTTCAACCAACCTGACAATTCAATTGTCAATATGAAGGTCAGGATTATCGAAAAAATATACCATAAGACAAATAGCCCTACGCTAAGTACACCTTACCGTCTACAAAGAGAGGAATACTGGATTAAAGAGTTAGGTATAGCAATACCCTATGGTTGCAATGATAACATCAAAAGTGTAGGAAATCTATCAAGTCCAGGATGTAGTTCAGTGAATGTGATGAATATATTGAATGGAAACGAACGCAGACCGCGTAGCCACGGACACAGGCATTACACTGCCTCGCGCCTGCACGACATTTCGATAAATGGTCTTCTTCCATTTATGACTAATCCACGAGGTATTCATCACATTCGTACCAAATTGTATTCTTTGCCCCTTTCAAAGCTTCATTCTTTCTATAAAACATGTTTAGCATCAACAGTGGCTGATTGGCTTTCCCTAGAATATAAATTTACAGCAACTGTTTTGGATATAGCAAAGCACAGACTATTCAACAGCCAACTAACCTGATAACCGGACATTTCTCAAAATTCAATTCACCAATAAAGGCTTGGACGCCATAAATCTCGCCAACATTCTACATAGCAAAAGAGTCACATCAAACATTCCACATTACTTCAAAGATCAATCTGTTCCACTTATTTCGTATTCCTACACTAAACCCATTGCAACTTCCATTTTCAATTACAAACGGGTATTGTGTGATTTCAAAATTGACGACTTCAAAGCCAAACCACCTGATTGTGCTTGCTCCACTTCCCTATTCAATTACAGTCCGGCTGGACACGTGATAACCGCTGACCTAGATATTATAGAAATTATCAAACTACGAGAGGTTTTTTCAAGAGGTCCCAAATTCTGTGAACCCCAGCATATAAACTGGAAGTACAACTTCAAAATTTTGATGGATGCAGTTGAGGACTATGCTAGGAAGTGGGCAAAGAAAGAGAAAGAAGATGTCGAGACGCTGTCCGACTTGATCAGGTCCATTAAGTCGTTAATTGTAAATCGTATCCGGCGTTTGAAAACATCAATGAAATCCAGAAATCCTAGTATATTTGAAGATCCCCTCGTTAGAAAAACGATGGACAACCTCCACGAAAATTACGTCATTGTCCCTGCAGACAAAGCTTCTAACAACATACTGTTCGTGTGTAAGAAACACTATCTTGACTGTATGGTTAAGGAGATGGGAATTGATAGTTCATCAGGAAACCCAACTTATACTCCCACTACACTATCACGGGAGGAGATTATTGAAAATCACAACTCAGTTTTAACATCCTTTGGCATCAAAGCGGGTGAGGAAAACAATCAGCTCCCCTACATCTACTGGGTCCCTAAACTTCACAAGAACCCATACAAACAGAGATTCATTGCGGGGTGTTCCAGATGCACCACTAAGCCACTTTCTAAGCTCCTTACCACTTTATTGACCGCAGTCAGAGACGGCCTGAAAAGTTATTGCGATAAAGTCTACTCTACGAGCGGGGTCAATCAGATGTGGATTCTAAAAAATTCTAAAGATCTTCTTGAACAGCTTTCCTCTAGTAGTCTTATCCATTGCCACAGCATACAAACTTTTGATTTTTCTACTCTTTATACTACCCTGCCACACAATAAATTGAAAACAATAATTTCTGATTTGATACATCAATGTTTCTGCACTAAAAACGGAGAACGCATATACACTTACTTAGTAGTAGGGAAAGACAAAACATATTTTGTTAAGAACCACACTGAGTCAAACAAGAAGTACAAGGAGAATGACGTAATCAAGATGTTGGAATTTTTAATAGATAATATTTTTGTCGAATTTGGAGGTGGCGTTTTTCAACAGACAATTGGGATTCCTATGGGAGCTAACTGCGCGTCGCTTTTAGCTGATCTCTTTCTTTTCTCGTATGAGGCCAAGTTTTTACAAGGGCTAACAAAGAAAACACAAAAACATTTAGCCCAGTCCTTTAATTTCAGCTTCCGCTACATAGACGATTTACTTTCTCTTAATAATCCAAAATTCAAGGAATATTTACACCAGATCTATCCCAATGAGCTTGAAATTAAGGAGACTACTGACACACCTACTTCAGCTTCGTACTAAGATCTGTTTTTATGCACTGATGAAGATGGACGTTTGAAATCTAAGCTATATGACAAATGGGATGATTTTAACTTCCCAATTGTGAATTTTCCCTTTCGGAGCAGCAATATACCTACCTCTCCAGCATATGGAGTGTACATTTCACAGCTGATTCGCTACTGTCGCGCATGTAGTTTATACAGTGATTTTTTGAATAGAGCAAAAACACTGTCCCAAAAGTTGCTTAGTCAGGAATTTGTTCAGCCTTTGTTGCTTTCATCCTTCAGAAATTTTATGGCAGTCACCATGATATCATTGACAGATATGACGTGTCTGTGTCTCAAATGAAAACGGACATTTTCAGCTAGATTTCACGTCTTCACGGATTGACATAACCGGTTTTGACTCAACCCTGGATTGACTCACTGATAGTGTGACGGGTGTCGCTAGCGGAGCAGGACATGCTTACCCTTCCGGAGCACCTGATGTCACTCCCGGTTTTAATGGGAGTTCACACTATGGGTGCCTTAGTTTTTGGGATCGTCTTTTTATTTCCGTGCATTGTACCTGTCTCACGTCCTTGTTTTGTCTTTGTTTTTCTCTGTTGCCGTTTTTGCCATGTCTTTGGATTTCGATTTTTGTGGTATTCACTTCCCTTGTTCCTTCGGTATTCTACTGCCGTTGTTTGCTCAAACAGTTTATCAAAAAAGCCAGGGAAACTATCATATCATGTAGATTTAAACTCCTAAGGACAATAATAATATTTAAAAGAAACTTAAACTCGATTTTCAACACATTAGGTAAGCTTAAACCAAATATAGGAAAGCATCTCAAACAAGTCAGGAAATCTGTTATTTGGAGAATTTTTTAACTACAAAGGATAATAACCCTACATGAAATTATGAATCTATAGATAAAAACTCAATTTGTTACTCATTAAAGTAAGCTCGCATACAAAATATCAAGTCAATATCTAAGCGTTCTCCAAAAAAGCCCGGAAACTATTTGATGCGGATTGTCGAATAGGGGTAAAACTTTGTGTCAAACTTTCGTAGCGGGACATACAAAATTCGGAAACGGAAAAAACAAAACCACTACATATCAACAACAAATTCCAAAAATCACGAACATAACATTTTAAACAAAAGTACTTTTCAAACTGTGAGGTACAGATGGTACCCCAGAAGGGTTAGTTGTCCTTCTCCACCTATGACACTAATACGTAATACATGTCATTGATGACGTAGACCGTGGATAATAAAATTTTATACCAAAATGTTGATAATTTAATTTCAGTTTGAATGATCATTGCGACAATTTAGCAAACAACCAGTAGACAAAACCTTTTTTCTTTCATTTATATTTAGTATGTAGTAGTGAACGTTTAAACGTTTATTTGTCTTTGCTACTAAGTGACTTTCGTTTCTTTTATATTGAAAAGGGATTCGTTAAAACTGTGTTATTCAAAACAAGACTCTCTTGCCATCTATTACTTAAATTTATAAACAGGTTTGGCGTGACTTGATTTTCTCTGTCTTATAGGTAAGTTTAAACAGAAAAATCCCGATATAATCTACCCGTTACCAGTCAGGTCAATACAATTAGGCTGATTTTGGTTTTACCTTTAGATCATATTGGTGATTTGTTCTCTATCAGTTTTTAACTATCTTTTAGTTTATGGTCTTCCCAACATTTAGATTTTATCTGCACTGAAGAGAAATAAGTTGTCGAAATGCCCATATGCATAAATTCGCAGTAAGTTCGGTATTTATTTATTTGTTACCACTGGGCCAATGCTACTGCTACTGGAGTGTTAGTCCCCGAGGGTATTTACCGGCCCAGTAGTCAGTACTTCGGGGATGACACGAAAGCCAATTCTGTTTGGAACCTTACAATAACTGATTTTTTGAAATCGAAGGAGTATCTCCCTCATGCAAAGCTGTCCTTAGCTGATTTTTGCTTTACATTTAGATCATATTGGCGATTTGTTTTCTATAAGTTTTTAAACAGCTTTGAGTTTATGGTCTTCAAAACATTTGGATTTTATCTGCACTGAAGAAAAATAAGTTGTCGACATGCGCATATGCAGAATTTAAATTCACAGTATTCTACTGCCGTTGTTTAGTTCGGTATTTATTTATTTGTACTACTTACCTGAAAAAGGAAGACTGAACCAAAGACAATTCCAGCCCACATTGGATTCCCTAATACCGTATCCCAAATTGCATCAAAACAACCCTGTAAAACAAAGATTACTTTGTACAACGAAATAAAACCTAATTGAGTATACTTGAAACGTAAATGTGGCAGTGTGATTGGTGTCCAATTGTTCTATACCCTTCTGCAGAATATTTTGACAGGGTTACATTGCTAGTTTACAAAACTAAAGCAAACGAAGTAAATGTACAAATAATAAAGTATCTACAAAGTCTAGTGTTCTTTTGTGTTCATGTTTCACTATCCTATATTGCCAAGTGTTTTCGTTAAATCGACTTGATGAGCGTTCTGTGTTTGTTTACATGTTCTAAAAGACGATTTTCATACTTACGAGATGGCTGCCATTTAAGCATGTTTCTCAAAGGGGCGATACTCTCTAACAACTGACAACCTGGTTTCGGTTTCATTAAGTTATGGAAGGTCAGTAAATATTTTCCTTGTAAACTGGTACGATTTTTACTTGGGTATTTACCGCGATAACTTAAAATATATATTCTAAAAGCAATCAAATTGTGAGCTCTAGTATAACAATAGATATCTTCGTATTCGAACTTTACTACTGTCCCTTGTTACAATGGAAACGTTTACCAGACTGCGTGGTTAGTAGGTTACTTCCCTTTGTTGAAAACGTTAAAAAACGGAGTCAAAGCCGGGATTAGAAATAAATATGAAAATAGTGTATTGTCAGCTACCATGGGACACCAGTGCTTTTGTCGGCCAATGGATCACAGCGAATGTAAGAACACTTTGCCTGTTTAATTAATGTTTGTTAACGATCCCGCATACATGGATCGATGGGTAATTTCTATTACTTATGACGGATGCCACGCGTGGAGCAGATCATGTTTATCCCCCAGGAGCACCTGATAATACCTCAGGGGTTCACATCGCTGGTGCTTTATTTCTTATTCATTTCTGTTTATTTGTTTTGTCTTTGTCATGCTGTCTCCAATTCGTGTTGGATATGAATTGCAGTGACTTTGGATTTTTGATTTTGGAACCCCCCTTTCATAATTTTTGCTTCGGTATTCGTTTACCGATGTATTCTATGTTTTCAAATTGTATGTCCTGTTGTCTCCAATTTTTGTTAGATTCATGATTTCTGATTTTTCCTTTCGCCTTACTGCAACGGTTTTCGTCGCGTTGTTGCTGATGAATATATAAAATATAATTTCTCCAGGTAGAAGCGACTTAAAATTATTTATTTCCTCGAGATAGTAAAATTTCTTTTTTCAACATGCGGTTTTAGCAAAAATAAAGGACATTTTGTTTTTGATACGCACTTTATCCCGGCCAGTATCAAGTGAGCTCGTTAGTTTGATGTGTTACGCCGTGATAAAGTCCCTATCAAAAACAAAATGTCCTGATATTTCTTTTATCGATAATACATCGGCAAACGAATACCGAAGCAAGAACGAGGAAAGGGGAAATTCTAAAATCATAGATCAAAAATCACGGCAATTCACAGCAACACGAATTGAGACAGTGTGACAAAGACAAAACAAATACTAGTTAACAAAAATGAACAAGAAAGTTACAAAACTAAAGCACTAGCAGTGCGAAACCCTATAAAAACTGAGGTATCATCAGGTGCTCCAGTAGGGTAAGCATGATCTGCTCCACGCATGACACCCGTCACACAGCCAGCTAGAATATAATGTTGAAAGATCTGTTTGGTGGCTAATTGGTTAATATGAAAAAGAAAGGAAATGGGGTATATGTCAAGGAGACAACATCACATATCCAGGTTAAAACGACCCAAAACAAAGCATTTAGGGGTCACCGTACGGTCTTCAACACAGTAAGGAACGTCATTTTTTAACCCTTAGACAAATTGATAAATAGAAATCTACAATGAATTAAAGTTAGCTAAAATTTCTGTTTTTGCACGGTAAATACATTCTCGCTCACAATAATTAATAGGCTTTCTTCATCAGTTCAACGTATGACTATGAACACGAGGGCATAGCAACGCGCGCGTGATGTCTTGACAATGACCCGTTTTGTTCTATATTTCGGCTTGCTCGTTGATACTGAGAATACCAGACAATGCATATCAAATGAAATTCATATAAATTACCGAATCCATTTCATCATGGAGACTTTACACAAATTTCAGTTAATTTATATACTAAAGTCATCAATCTCACGTTACGTTTCAAGATAAATTTGTAATTCCCTTTATCTAGACTTTCTTTTGCTCTCACATAGAGATGGCTAGAGCATTGTAATCTATCGGTTATAATCTGTGGATACGAGTGCAGCCAAATCCCTCGTCGGGGGAGGGGATTCGTTATTAATAAATCTAATTCTTACATTGGTGTTTCCTACCATATACACTTGTATTTAATATTTTTGAGCTCGTATTAGCGTAAATATTTGCAAATCCAACGGAGATTAGAAGTTTTCCAGATGACTGGATTCATTCATATAGTTCCGGTTTGTCTTTTTGTACTATACTCTTGTCACACAAAGTGGAAAGCCTGATTCAACGAATCGAAGGCAAAGGTTTTGATATCTCTGTTTTTGAATGTATTTATAGCTACAATGTAGTGAAGTTCTACGACTGTGTATATTCCAATGTTATATGAATGAACTTCAGTGCTTCCAACATTTTCTGTATCCTTATTGGCTTTCTTTAAGAGGTCCATTAACCTGAATTGGGAATTGACTTGTAAAACAAAAATATGTGTCTGTTCATATTCCTGATGTGATACTGAGTCGTTGCTACAATAGATCAAGACTGAGAACAATTAAAACAATTAAGTTTGCTTAAGTTTTCGGATAGAATAATTTACTGACTAAGAGCAGTTTTCCTGGGAATTTAACAGTGTGGTAAAGATCAGTAAGCAGTTAACTTGACAGAAAGCATGATGATGACAATGAGATAACAATGGCAACAGACAAAATCACTGTACATACGTCAGGCATGACAGTATCTCAATATTTTTTGAAATGTACAAACCACATACCAAAGGAGTGGGAATATTACTGCAATAGTCATGGCGTTTGTTATTCTACATGCTGCTTAAGGCATACCATATCAGAACACGTCAGTCTGTCATTATAATCTGTCCTCTTTGAAATGGTCATTGGATCTTGTCCATCTTAATACCGACAGTTTTACAAAGAACTCATTTCCTTGCAATTTATTTAATTCCTACTAATGAGAAGTTTAATTAACCCTGTAAAGACAACTAACGGAGAATTAATAGCAAGATGTAGATAAGTGCTATATGTATTTATTTTCACTAATAAAGAGACGACAATCAGAACACAGTGTGCCGTCAGGAGTTCTAGATAACAATAACTCTGGATGATTCGTCACATCTCCTCACCTTTTCATTGATGTTTAAGGTAGCTTTGAGTGCACATTGGACATCAGATGAAGATGTTGGCATTGTCTTGCAACAAACCAATGGTGCATCTAGAAGATCTGTAACACCCCCAGGTGTTCTATCCCAGTCAGGTGTTGTAGAGTTACTGAAGTCTGTGTAACCATTTACCCCGCAGCATTTCATCTGCAAAAAACAAATTAGATATATGGTCTGTTATGATTTTCTTTTGACTAGAACATTGACAAATTTTCTTGTTATGGTTTTGTGAACTATGTCCGGATTTGCTTAATTTTTTTCTTTGAATATACCCGGAAATTTTATTCATATTTTTTCTGTATCCCTTATTTTTGCATTTTGTCGGAAACTGGTACCACAATCACTAATTAAGGGACTTACCATTTAACCTGAAAAGGGTGGGGGGGGGGGGGTATGGCACATCAATTCTAAAAAACGATACCAGTAATGGACCGATTCAGAAATTCAACTTCCGTCCTCGCAAACAACGTAACGCAAGCTCAGCGTCCTCGTAAAATACGTTTTGACCAATCAAGAACGTTCAGAACAATGCCAATCCCATAATGCCGTTGCATTTCTGAATCGGTCCATTGAAAATGTAATTAATTAAAACGGGACATGCATAAATTAAAACAAACATCACAATTTGATTCCGAACAAATTGAGTTTGTATGATACACTTCTGCATAGAGTTGTTGGCGTCATAACACAATAACACAGGATCCTAACCCGAAACCTATTTATTTGGAGCAGTTTTTGTTTTTTTGTGTTTTTTTTTTGTTTTTGTTATTTTTATTTTTTTTTCATTTGTTTATTTTGGATGCCTCTGTCAATAAGCTTGGAGGTCAACAGGGTATGGGAATACGCGGAATCTTGGGAATCATGTCCACTTTCGATTCAGGATTCAGCAACGGCTATTCTAAAAGAAGATTTTATAACTTTAAGCAGAAATACTGGTGTATCAATTTTTACAGTTTTGTCTCTTTTTACAGCACTTGCACACAAACACACAACACACATATAAAAGCACATATAAAAGCACATAAGTTTAACACTTATTATAAAAATATATTGGACAAATTAAGGAACATTTTTATTCTTTATTTCAAAAAGGGAATAATCATTCAGATAGACAAATATTCAGATGTCAACAGACGTCTAGCAGTTTGAATATTCTTGGAGAAAGCATTTTTTTTTTCATTAAATTGACTGCTGAAAAAAAAAACGCAACATAGAATAAGTAAAATATAATACGTGCATTTGAAGCAACGCATATTGATATAACACCAAAAATTGATAACTTTAACCGGTCTTACCTGTATCTGTATTTTAATCAACATGACAAACCTTACCTCTTGCATAACAAACAACCAACCAATAGTTGTGACATCAGTCCCTGCAATACCTTGGAATTTTTCTAGTGTTCTTACTAACAGGTCTTTTAAGGATCCTTGTATCTGTAAATAAAATGAAATACATTGAAAACGTAAAAATGCTAAGCGGAACATTTATTCATTCAACTGGCATACATCAAATTTTTGTGAAGACTTGCAATTTCAGGTCATTTTCCTAATTAAGAAAAATGTTGCTATCGAAATGCTTTTCAAAGAAGCTACGACAAAAGCCAACGTAGGTTGTTACATTTTTGTATCATTAGCATGGCCTGATAAAGCATTCAATTTACCGTGAAGTTCAAAATTCTGTCCAAAAGTCTTTAAAATGGGGTAAAACGCATGGGTATTTTATTATTTCATTATTATAGCGATCACAAACAACTGACCAAGGTGGTATCAGTAGTGTTTATAAATATGATAGCCACAAAAAGAACAAAATATTAATTGTTAAGAAAAAATGAATTTTTCTACGACAGAAGGTGTTAGAAAATTATACTGCAGAAACAAATTCTTGTAGATGGTCAAACTTCATAGGAATTCATAAATCTTTAAATTTGAATATGCGAAAATCGCATGAACACATTGGTTTTGAGATTGATTTGCTTGCTTTAATCTAAGACCAGGTGATTAACTGTATGTTTCCTCAAGGAAACAAATTCACAAGTAATCGCACAATTTTGTTTGTTTATGGATTGTTTTTGTAAACCTTGTTAAAAGCAAAAACTTTTCACAGTCAAGTCCAGATTTTCCCATCATTTTCAAAACATTATTGCAAGAAACAACTCAAAAATGTATGCAAACGATAATTCGTCATGAAGAAAATTGTCGATGGTTTATTTTTAATTGCAATAGACTTGTATTCAATTTCATTGTACGGGTTATAAAATATTGGAGAAAGGGAAATGTATCGTTTCTTTATATAATATAAATGCATGCTGTATTTCAGGACACTGTTAAGTCCATGTCAGCTCGCTTTAAATAACCATGGACAGAGATCACTATCTAATTAAAGCCAATATTGAAGTTTTAATATCTTCAGAACATGCGGAACAATGTTCTTGTATTATGAATGAAAGCAGGTGTGAATCATTTCTTAAAAGCAATCACAAGGTGCATCAAAAGTTGCGATGATATCATATAGATCCATGATTCCAAAAATTATTATGAAAGATTATAATATAGAGGTTGATGAAAGATTGAAATTTTTCAGTGAAATAAAAGTGATAATTAACTGTGAAATTATTTTCCATAATTTCACTCTAGGAAGTGACGTCACAATAGACGTCGTCAACGTTGTTGTTAAGTAAACGTCTCGGCGGATTAACATGAAAAACGTAGTTCATGAAAAGAATCTTATATTAAACCATTAATTATGAAAGAACTGATCTATATAATAAAAAGCAATAACTAATCCTAGATTCTGATTATCGAAAATATTCAACTCATGATCGAAAAACACTATATTTCACTAATACGCTGCGCGCATTCGTGATTTACTGCGTTGTTCGAACATTCGTTGAATATTTTGCGATAATCGAAATCTCGGATTAGTTATAGTATAATTCAATGCGTACGATTATAATTAATACATACAAACCTACTTGCATGTTGAATTTACTTTGTAATTTTGTAATTGTGAGTGTAAATACAGATAGGATCACAAAATTTACATTTTCATGAAGGTTTTGGGTTAAGTGTCATTGTGTAAAAATGCGGTTCTTATACCATCTTTAGGTATAATAACAAAAAAAAAAACATAATCTGGTGAAAAATTGACAATACTCACAACGCTAGGGACCGCATACATCAGAATAACAACTGTGATTTGTGTCAGGAGTAAAACTGATATAATGATGATATACTGAAAAAAAAGCAAGAGAACGTTGTTGTTAGTGTCATGTTAAAAACAACATTTATAATGAATAATAAGCATTTAAACGCTATCGCTTTAATTAAAAGGTAAAAGGAGAGATTTGTAAGAGGGAAATGTCCTTTAGATTGCTTTTAAGATTTTAAATTCTCAAAGTGTGATACATATTTTAAAAACTCGAATTTTTAAACAATTCTCAATTGAAGAGTTTTTTTATCAGGGCAGATAGGTATTAGTTACTAAGAAGTTTTGTTTATTTTATTTTGTCTGCCAAACGGAGCTTAAGGTGACTTACTGCTTTAACTCAATTCTTATTAAGTCTCCCAGAGGGTTTGTGGGGCCTTGTCGTTTTTTTAAGTAAGGTCTCTCAAACGAAAGAATGTCGTCTTTGCTACTTTTCGTCTTTCTTTTATTGCTATATCTTATTTTTCGGTTTCTATCACAATATATCCGACTGATTTGTACGACACCAGTGATCAAAACTATAAATCTTCACGGTAAATTTTTTGCAAATGCATACACCTAAGAATTCTGTTGCCATGGAAACGAAAAATGCAGGCAAAATGTCAAGTTCTCAAAAGTGGTCGTAAGTTGAAGGACATGTAGTAGGTGTGGACTTCATAACTCATTTTGGTACATTCAAAAACGCCGAATTGGAACCAACAAAAAAATATTCAAGAAGGTTGTCTAGAAGTATAGAACTACAACTTATTTCTTTTAAAATGGTAGTTAGAATAATATGAGCAGGTGGGAATTGAACGAACAAAAATGAGCAAAGTAACCACCATTATCAAAATGGGTACCAAAATACGCCAAAACGTCAAATATTGCCCGATTTCAGGATTGATTTGTTATGCGAATTCGAGACTGTAACAGTATAAAGAGACAAACATGCTTACGGAGTGTGTGTTTCACAGTTACGCGAGAGGCAGCATCAATTATACAGACTATCTAATTGTTGTCTCCGTGACCACCTTGATGATCAAAGCTTCATAAAATTCAAACTCAAATGATGTTTAACAGATATCAATCCCTCTAGAAAAAATAGAAGTTTCGGTCCGAACTGTGATTCAACATTAATTTATACTTAGTACTGCGATGAACATTACTTAGTACTGCGATGAACATTACTTAGTACCACGATGAACTGCAATGAACATTACTTAGTACCACGATGAACATTACTTAGTACTGCGATGAACATTACTTAGTACTGCGATGAACATTACTTAGTACTGCAATGAACATTACTTAGTTACACGATGAACATTACTTAGTACTGCGATGAACATTACTTAGTGCCGCGATGAACATTACTTAGTACTGCGATGAACATTACTTAGTACCGCGATGAACATAACTTAGTACTGCGATGAACATTACTTAGTACCACGATGAACATTACTTAGTACTGCGATGAACATTACTTAGTACCGCGATGAACATTACTTAGTACTACAATGAACATTACTTAGTACTGCGATGAACATTACTTAGTACTGCGATGAACATTACTTAGTACCGCGATGAACATTACTTAGTACTGTGATGAACATTACTTAGTACCGCGATGAACATTACTTAGTACATGCGATGAACATAACTTAGTACCGTGATGAACATTACTAAGTACTGCGATGAACATTACTTAGTACTGCGATGAATATTACTTAGTACTGCGATGAACATTACTTAGTACTGCGATGAACATTACTTAGTACTGCGATGAACATTTCTTTTCACTGTCTACAACTTCTCAATAGTACTTACTGTGGAGTTACTACTAGTCACTACCACAGTGGAAGGGGATGTTTGGTGTGCCATAAAACAGGTTGAACCCATTATTTCTTTCGAAATGCCAGTACAAAGTTAGGACCGTTGCGGTGGAAAGTTAGGACTATTGCGGTGGAAAGTTAGGATCATTGCGGTGGAATGTCAGGACCATTGCGGAGGAAAGTTAGGACCATTGCGGTGGAAAGTCAGGACCATTGCTGTGGAAAGTTAGGACCATTGCGTTGGAAAGTTAGGACCATTGCGGTTGAAGTCAGGACCATTGCGGTGGAAAGTTAGGACCATTGTGGTGGAAAGTCAGGACCATTGCGGTGGAAAGTTAGGACCATTGCGGTGGAAAGTTAGGACCATTGCTGTGGATATTTTTCATGTGTTTTTGCACCTACCTTGTCGTTTTGCCCTTTCAATATCGACTTTTGAAAATTCTGTTCGGTAATTTTGTTTTTGCCTCCATTCTGGTCTTGGTACTATCAAAGTAATAACCTATGCCCATGTAAAGCGATGACAGAGGAAACTGAAAGGACGCAGAATTCAATGAAACGTCCCTTAATATTGATGGTTACCTTATAATCTGAAGAATAAGTTAAACCATTTGAAGTGACAAGGATTCGATGAAAATTAGTAAACAACATTGCAAATTGAGTGGGGTGTGCCAACCTCATTACCAAACTATGATGCCAGACTACTGCAGTTTGCTTTGAAGACAATTTTTGTTTGAATGCAAAAAAGAATTATTACTAGTTATTTTCATTATGATACCATTTCAAAGTTCTCCGACTGATACCTCTAATAGTAGGGTGCCCAATGTCCAAAAGGACGCTTAGTTTGCGAGTTTGGGTTAACGGAATAACACACGACTAATTTATGTTTTATAGGTTGGAATAGTTATTAAATTTTATATTTGTCATTGTCGTAGAAAGTTTCCGTGGTCACGATTTCTGTAATTTCTCATTTTAAGGGGTACCCTATAGCAGATTCTTAGAAATGGTATCTTTAAATTGATAGAAATAAAAAAGAGTCTCTGATATCCTAATAAGAAGCTATTTTTGTGAATGTCCAGACCTGAAATTGTGTTTTAGTAGCTAGAATGTAACTTATTATCCATTGAATTTTAAAATTTGTCGGTTTTAAAAATGGAATAAAAAGCGTCATGAATTTAAGACATTTTTGTTGAATACGAAATTACTTGCCTGAATTTTCGAAACATTTTAATTTAAATCGAAACGCGACTATCATCTGTACATATGTGCCAAAAATCATGGGTGTCATGTCTGCCATTACAGAGAAATCTTTAAATTTGCGTAAAAATCTCAAAATTTTATGTGAATCTGGAATTTTTATAGCTTGATAAATCTGGAAACGTACGAAGCGCGACAACTCTAATCGATATGAATGTAGAATAACATAGTAGACCAAGTCTTATCAAATTATTTGGACCTGTTTGAGATTTTTAAAATTGTTCGAATTTGAATTTTCATGTACATACTAACGTTTTACATTAAAAATTGAGATTTCGCTATCCATGTAGATGATATAACAGAGTTTTGGTCAAGTTTTATTGGTTTTATTTATTAGTTTTTATGGTATGCGCGTTTTTCATGGAAATTTACTAAAGGAATACCGAACTGTCTGGATAAAATTAATATTATTTTTTGAAGATTTCGTGAGGGGTTTGTTGGTAAAATGAAGCCAATTTTTAGTTCCGTGAGATTTTTTTTGATTTTAGGAAATGACCTTTAACCCCATTTTGAATAAAATGTGACCAAATTAGATTTCTACGACATTGTTATTTCGATGCGGCATGGTCTCCTCTTTCCAAAAATGTGTAATGCAGGTGTGTGTGATTCCGTTAACCCAAATTCGAAAAAAATCGTCGCTTGGGCACCCTATTATAAGACCATGATCAAATTATTATGAAATTTTATTAGGTGTCAGAAATGGATGCACAGCTGGTACTTGTGTTGTATAAATTTTCAAAATGATGCCCATTGCCGTTAATTCAGAACTGACAAAATACTTCATAGCAAATGTTGAAAAGGCTAACTGCTGGTGGCCAAGCTTTTTTGTTTAACGAAAGTAGTTATCTTTGTAAAGTCGATTCCTTACACATTCGATTACAGTTTATTTTAATTTCATAGCACATCATGAAAATGATTTTTTTTCCATGGGATCCAATGTAAAACTATGTTCCACGCTGGTTGCCACGTTTTTGTCAAATCGGAACGAAATCAGCATCCTTTGTTAAGGACTATCCCTATATCATTCAATTGTTGTTTAATTTCATTTGTTTCAATTGATTTACAACAGATGTTGAGACTGATGTGTTCCCTTACTGGTGCCAATCTTACACTATATTCCACGATCATGGCCATTTCTTCATCAGACACTTAGTTAATAAGGGTTATTGAAAAGGATCTTCTATAGAGCATTCTTGTAAAGTTTGGTTAAATTTGTTTTAATGTGGTTAAATTTGTTTTAATGTTTTTAGAAATAATTAAAATGTGATTTAGCCACATGACCAATTTCAAAACTTTATTCCGCACTGGCAGCCATCGGGCCATGTTTCATTTAGAATTCGTATGAAATCGGCAATCTTATAGTCCCTTCACTATATCATACCAAGCAGATGATGAAATACATCGGCAAACGAATACCGAAGCAAGAACGAGGAAAGGGGAAATTCTAAAATCATAAATTCAAAATCACGGCAATTCACAGCAACACAAAATGAGACAGTATGACAAAGACAACACAAATAAACAAAAATGAACAAGAACATCACAAAACTAAAGCACTAGCAGTGTGAACAAAACTAAAGCACTAGCAGTGTGAACATCTATAAAAACTGAGGTATCATCAGGTGCTCCGGAAGGGTAAGCATGATCTGCTCCACGCATGGCACCCTATAAAAACTGAGGTATCATCATAAAATGATGTTTACCCATAGAGTCCAATGTAAATGTTTTATAAAATAAAAAGGCTAACAGGAAACATATACATATAAAATACAATTACATGCTACATTCTGACAGGAAACTCAACAGGAAACACAAATAAGACAAAAGAAAAACGTAAACAACGATAGCAGCTCGGAACAACCGGACTCGGAACGGGGACTAGCGAAATCCAGCGGCAGATTTAAACCAAATTATGGATAACCAAACCTCCCCTTTATTTGTCACGTTTTCCTTTAATATATTAAACATACCAATAAAACAAATACGGGTACACAATTAGCTCCATGACGGCTAGTTAAAGGAAACTCTAGTCTGCTGGTAGAACACTATCGTACCACAGAAGAAAAATCACACAGGATTTGGTCAAGAACCATCATAAATTAATATCAACAGTATCAGTGAGAGGCCAGTATATGTGTAAATTTTCAGGTCATTAGATCTCAAAGCTAATTTGATGGGTGCAAGCAGAATATCCTGTCGGTATCCCCTATTAAGTAAAGAATGTAAGTTACGACCCAGCTTTTCTGGATTTTTAATCAGTTTCTGGTATTTGTCAACAACATTTCTGTAAAACTGATTATCAGATATGCCCTTAGTAATAAGCTGTTAGCGAGTAACGTCATATTTAGATTTAAAATGCTCATATCTATTATAAAACTTATTGTAGTATTCTACAGCTTATGAAATCTGTAACCCTGTTTTAAAAGGTTGGCTGTGGTAGTAAGGTTTTGCTCATTAAAAACGTCAAGGGTCGAACTAACTCGTGCGAATCGTACAAATTGAGAAATACGCACCCCGTAGGATGGAGCTAGAGGAATGTCGCCGTCAAGAAAGGGTAAATTAGTAAGAGTGAAATCAAAATCATTCCTTTTCTTATATATTTTAGATTTTATTTTTACCAGAGTCAATAATGATAGTAAGATCCAGAAAAGGGCAGTATGTATTTTTGTATTATGTATTTTTTTGTCTTTTAGTTTTTTTCTTTGTATTTTTGCATGCTCCCCCGCCCATACAAACGATCAGTCCAAAATAAGGATAATAAAAAACAATGAAGATAGAAGTAACACAACGAAACAAAGGAATCACACAAGTTCAACTCAGTAAAGTAAAATGGTGACATGCATACAACTGAACAACACAGAGATAATGGTGCACCGGAAAAGTAAGCATCTCCTGTTTCTTATAACACCATCCGTATTGAACATATTAATTCTGGTAATTAAGTAAATTCCAGTAGAAACAGGTACAGGTGTAAATCGTAATTTTATAAACTGTTTTACGGATATTTAGATGAATACACGGGGTCTCTAACTTTATGATAGGAAATATAACAATTGTAATGCATTATACCATAATGTTTATAACAAACCTAATAAAAGTCCGTAGATTGATCGACACGGCAAAAGCATTGTCAATTCAATAACAATGACAATATTTTTTTTTAATTGTTGCATCGCTTCAGACAATGTTTTGAGCATTGTTGTTTGAAAAGAAAAACAATCAGACCCATTTTACTGCGTTTTTAAATAATAACACATGTTTTGGGGGTCATTGGCTTCAAAAAAAGCCGTCTGTTAATATGGAAATAAAAAAGGCAATAAGTTAAGAGTACTAGCTTACGGACGATGTGAAAAGTCTCCAGAAATTATAAACATTTATTTTGTGCCATAGTTTCTTATACAAAATCCTGCCCATTGTCATCGAAAGGAATGAAATTTTATCGGGTGGATTTCTAGCATGCCTGTAACTACTTTCCAGTGTTTTCAGTTTTCTAAATGAGGCTGTTGCCATTGAAATGGAAATAGCAAAAAATAGAAGTGCTCAGAGTTGGAGAAAATTGATTAAGGATACCTAAAAAGAAATGAACTGATTTCTGGTCTTGAAGTTTTCAAAACTGTAACCGATGCTATGAAAAAACAAAATGCCTTCTAATGATTGGATTTGATCTGCACTGAAGAGACATATGTTGTCCAATGGCCATATACTGAAACTAAGTTTACAGTAAATTAGGTATTTTGTTATCATTTTCCACCAAAGTATTTTGTCTGACCGTATTCTTTGAGACTAATGGTCTGATCTTAACCAAATTTCTTTTCCTTCCCAAAATAGAGAATTCGGGTCTACGAATTTGCAAAATTGTGCTCGATGCCAATTGAAACAGACATGACAATTAAACGAAATTTAACAGAAAGGTAAACACGCATACTGGCAATTATTTTCATTTTTGAATTTTCAAAATGGCGACCTGTGCTACGGTTAGCAAAAATTAAAGTCCTGAGAATTGTGGTTAAATTTGCCGAAAAGTTGCCTACAGGTACTGTGCTGGTTTTCTTTTTCTTTTCTTTTTTTTTTTGCAATGCAATTTTATTTCTGAGTTCGTTCATGCGACTTCGGGGATATTAAGTGCTAAGATTCTGATTAGAAGGGTCGGTTTATACTTTTGCTACTCCTACTTTGGAAAGATATAAAAATCAAAGGGCTCAGAATTGAATGAAATTTGAGAAAAAGTCTACGTGTTCTGCATAGAACAGGTAAATTATAATTAAATTTAATATTTGGTACCACCATCAATTAAATTTTTCAAGGCTTATTTTTTTGTCAGTCAAGACACTAACCAAAACTAAAACATCTTATTTGTGTTTCTTTTTCATTGTATGTTAAAGCTGATCTATGCTGATGCCCATTGAATGTCGGGAAATTAGAAATTGTTTGTTTTCCAGTTGTTTTGATATAATCTGTACTGACGAGACATTTATAGTTGTTGAACTGAAAATCTACAGAAGATAAAATAACTGCAATTTCGTTCACTTGTTTAAAACAAAATGTTAAAAAATTAATCATTATGGCTTGAATCATTATGATCTGCCTCTGGTATTTATTCAAACATTTTTGTCTTTTTGATTAATCCAAATCCAAAGACTAAGTCTGTTTATATTGAATATTAAATATTTGTTGGTTCCAGCTGGATTTGAATTCGCCCTGTCAGGGTTGTCAGGGTTGAGAGTCTTGCAAGTTATCCACTACACCATGGAAGCCTCGCTTAGATCTCGGTTAATTATTATACCTAAGTCTCACATTTCGTATAAAAAAATAATTTGTGGTTCACTCTATCAAAACTTCATTTTGTTCACATATAGTGTCACATTACGTGTAAAAATAAATTTGTGGTTCATTTTATCTAAATTTTTCTTTGTTCACATATTGAAATGGCGGGAGCAGTGCAATGTGTCTGTAATATCTGTGCTTCGAAAAGCAACCAAGTCATTCGATGGAAAGACGTTTTCACTAATGTCTAAGACTCTAAGCAAGTTAGGTTCCTGCCTAGACTCTTAAATATATTACAAATAAAGTATCTATAACAACATTAAAGAAGTAAAAATATATACGAAATTGTGTTATATTTCAGATCTCCGTTACCATTCTTCAGACACATATTGACTGACAAAAGATGTACAATCAGTCAGATACAGTAACAATTAACTCAAACACATAGACCAACATATTTTTAAATTTGAATTTGTATCTATAATCAACCAATCAAATTAAATCTTCAAAATCTATTTTTATTATTAAAAAATTTCTCGGTTTTGGTTAATTTGTAAGTTTTTAAACTTTTTCAACAAGACCACCAGGTTCAAGCGTTCTCAACTGAAACATCCAAAATGTCTCCTTTTTTCTCATTTCTTCCTTGTCCCAGTTGGAATTCATTTCGATGATTTGGAATGAAAGCTCATCGAAGGAATGTCTAGTGTTTCTCAGATGTTGTGTGAATGGACAATTTCTGTTTTTCTCACAACGTTACCACTAGCAACGTCTCAGCCTTGACAAGTCCGTCAGACGGATGAGAACACTCGAATCTGTGAGACATTTTTATTCATCTTTCTTTGATTTATTTTGTAAATATTAATTTCTGTGCATGCGATTTTGCCTTCATATTTATTATATATAAATTCTCCTTCGCCTGGGTAACTACAACTGATTGTCGATATGCTAGTGACTAAATATACTTACAATCAAGATTAATGTCTTGAATCTGTAACATGCTCCACAGCATCCAAAGAAGGACAGGAAAAACAACACCACTCCTGACAATATCAATCCTAATGCTACTCCTCCAAGAAATTCGGATATCGAAAAATTCTCAAAACTGCTGTTTCCGGTTCCAACGTTGCCAGCGAGAGTATTAAGACTAGTTTTTATCGCATCTTCAAACTCTTTCATGAAGGGGATATCCGAAGCCCTTAAGGTAAATGCTCCAAACAATATCAAAACCAGGCTTACAATCTAGATCAAAATAATATTGACATTTAGTAAAATAAAAAAAAAAAACATTCTATGACAATACAGCATTTCTGATAGCAGATGTTAAAAGTCTTGGGTAAGATATTTATAGTTAGGTAAGCTGAAAAGGAAGAAATATATATTTCTGAATGCTAAAAGTGGTGAGCAACATTTTTTTTAAAGCTATTGACATCGGAAACTCTAGCGACTGGTGAGCTGGATTCGAACCGCTACATCTACGGCGCCACCTGCCTAGTAGTGTAGAACCATCAGTATACAGTCCGTCAACATGTTTTTGTTCATTTTATCTTGTTTAAAAAAAATAAAACTTCTTACGCATTAAGTAGGTTTTACAACACTTCCAATAAATATATCAAAATGTTTCATTATTTCATAGAAAAAGGTGGATTGCCTTAATCATAAGATCTGTTTCCAAAAAAGATGTTTTTATTTTCTCTGGGATGAGAAGTTTGATATTATTTTAAGAATCTAGATCAAGAGAGAAGTACAATTTAATGAAATGTTCGAGTCATTCCTGTAACAATGAGAAAATTGTAATACAAAGTGTGGGAAAACAAAACTAAGCAGCTGGTTCAAGTCTTCCAACGTATTCAAAACCTCTACAGAATTTATATGTAAAGTTACCTGCAAAAGAAGTAAAGACAAGAGACTTATGAATTTTTCACAACATCTTAAATGGGAGTTAGAACACTTTGAAGTAACAGAGATAAAAAGCAGTTAAACTGCACTGACTGTTAGCACAATAAAATCAATATTTATATGGTGTCCAATGCAGTTGTGCCGCTCACTACATTGTAGGTACAGCAAGGTGCCTTTAACTTATTTTCGTTGAAAGGTATATCTGTAGCATTTTTTCCTGTTTAAGATATTGGTCGGACAATGTTTTTTATGAATTAACTTATGTTTATTTAAGCAACAACAGTACATTAGTTAAATGGCCATGGGTGTCAGTCGTAGATACATCGGCAAACGAATACCGAAGCAAGAACGAGGAAAGGGGAATAATAAAATCATAGATCCAAAATCATGGCAATTCATGTCCAATACGAATTGAGACAATATGACAAAGAAAAAAAAACAAATAAACAAAAAATGAACAAGAGCGCCACATAACGAAAGCACTAGCAGTGTGAACCCCTACATAAACTAAGGTATCAATAGATGCTCTGGAAGGGTAAGCATGATCTGCGTCACGCTTGGCACCCGTCTCACTGCCAGTGAAAAGTCCGGTTTTGTCAGAGTCGGTGTTAGCCAGTCCGGTAATAAAGTCTGGATCTACCCAAATATATCTATTCTCATTTGCAAAATAGAAACATTGTGACGGTCTGTCAAATCTTGGTGACGACCGTAAAACTTCTGTAGTGACAATTGCAACAGTGACTGAAAATACCCTTGATGTATAAGTTTTTGAGACAGTAATTTCGATCCGTTGACGAAATTGCTGTACAAGCTACCGTCACGGTAATAACGAATGAGTTGGGAAATATACACGCCATATGCCGGAATATTACTGCTCAAAAACGAGAAGTTCACTATTGGAAAGTCGAAATCATCACGCTTGTCGTAAAGTTTTGTTTCCTGACGTTCTGAGTTGTCAGTATAGAGGTATCAAACCACCAATTCAACCAATCAGAGTTGGAACGAATGAGAAAATAGACCTTTTGAATCTAAAGATAGACTTTGTATTCTTGCACCTTTAAAACTATTCAAGGGAATTTGATGAATGGTGCACCCATTTAAACATTGATATATTAGGTTTAATTCAAGACCAAGGTCAATTGACCAGGTGTAATTTTAGATCACTTAAAAGAGGGGAATTCCCAATGACTATTTTTGCGCAATGTTGTGACGTCGTGGTACGTATTTATAGGTGGCTTTCCCCGACACACCGGGAATCTCTTAGAAGGCTTTAAAGGTATGATGAAAATTTGATATAATGTAGAGCAGGTATGTGCCTTTCACGACATGTATGGTCTTGGCAAGGTTAAACTTAAGATAAAATGTCCAGGGAGGTTTGAAAATTCCAAATTTTAGTTGAAAATGTTAAAGAAATGAATTGGTGGTTTCACACCTTAAGACAAAATTTGCGAAAATTTTGAAACATGTCTTAAAAAGTTGTTAATAGCCTGAAATGATGCAAAACATGTATGTATGATGAATTAGAGGTAAAGATTGAAGTTTTAGCCAGCTGGTGCCACAATTTTGGCCAAAAATAACTGTTATGTAATATTTTGGTATTTTTACACTGAAATACCACTTTTAGGCCATTTTAATGATTTTGAGCAAAATTAGAAGGGTTAACTGTGTAAAATAGTTTGAAAACATCAAATGCAGGCTGATTTTACAAAAGAATTTGTCACTGTTTTGAATATGTGTTCAATTTTTTCAAATTACATGTCGATCGGTGTCTCGAACAAATGCGACAACACTGACTGAGGTGCCTCATATAAAAATCTGTCTGATTTGTATACAATAATTTTTTTAAGCAGGAATGGTGCTTATATATGCAGTTTGATGTGAACATGAACCTCAGAAATAAAAAATATCATGCTGTTGTTCTACTTAACAGTGTAAAATTGTCATTTTAGGGTCCACAGTGTCAAAACAAGAGCCAAGTCAAAATTTTTCATCTGTTTTTTGGAAAACATTTTTGACTTTGCCACACTTTTCATAAATTTGCATTTGTTTTATTATGTTATTTTCTTTAAATATTATATATTTAATCCCCCTAAGGGAAATAAATACACC
>MJUU01062355.1:1551-15120 GCA_002080025.1 Modiolus philippinarum
TGCCATGGAAATGGTAAAAAAGGCGGGAAAATCAAAGTGCTCAGATTTGGATGAAATTTTACAAGAAGGTCGCCTTGCACGTGTGAAATAGACTCCTTCTGTCCAAGACCTCAAAATGGTGGCCGGTGCAATGGAAATGGTAAAAAAAGGCGGGAAAGTCAAAGTACTCAGGTTTGGATGAAACTTTACAAGAAGGTTGCCTTACATGTGTAGAATTGGCTTCGGGTCTCCAAGACTTCAAGATGGCGACCGATGCCATGGAAACGGTAAAAAAGGCGGGTAAATCAAAATGCCCAGAATTGGATGACATTTTACAGGAAGGTTGCCTAACAAGTGTACAATTTGGTTCCGGTGTCCAAGACTTCAAAATGGCGACCGTTGCCATGGAAACGGTAAAAAGGCGGGAAAATCCAAGTGCTCAGAATTGCATGAAATTGACAGGAAGGTTGTTTAAAATCTGTGGATCCAATTTAAAGCCTTTGAATTCTGATATGGGAGTTCGTTTGGGAGACTTCTTGTGTTTGCATCCAAACACAATTAATACTAGTTATTATTATTATTAGTGTTTCTTTCTTCCACCTCTTTTTGTCCACGTCAGTTCTCAATGATGCCTGGACAGAATTCATTCATATTTGGTACAAAGTTGGATCACCTTATGAAGTTGTACCTCCACCAAAAATTTTTTTCAAGTGGCTGCCATTTCCAAGATGGCGGTCAAGTTACGTCAACATTTGAAATTTTTCGGATTTCAATGAAAATCATAAAATCTCAAAGATGCCTTGACAGAATTCATTCATACTTGGAACAAAGTTGGATCACCATTAGGAGATGTGCATGCACCAACAAAAATTTTCAAAATGGCACCGGTTACCAAGGAAATGGCAAAAAAGGCGGGAAAATCAAAGAACTCAGAATTGAATGAAAATTTACAGAAAGGTTGCTTAGGACATTGGGGAAAGGTTTCGGATGTCCAAGACTTCAATATGGCACCACTTGCCATGGAAACGGCAAAAAAGGCGGGAAAATCAAAGTGCTAAAAATTTGCTGAAAATTTACAGAAAGGTTGCTTAGGACATGGGTGAAAGATTTCCGATGTCCAAGACTTCAATATGGCACCGGTTGCCATGGAAATGGCAAAAAGGTGGGAAAATCAAAGTGCTCAGAATTTGATGAAAATTTACACAAAGGTTGCTTAGGACATGGGGTCAAGGTTTCTGATGTCCAAGACTTCAATATGGCACCAGTTGCAATGGAAAAGAAAAAAAAGGCGGGAAAATCAAAATGCTCAGAATTGGATGAAAATTAAGAGGAAGGTTGCTAAGAACATCGGGAAAACGTTTCCGGTGTTCAAGACTTTAAAACGATATCCGTTGCCATGGAAACAGGAAAAAAGGCAGGAAAATTGAAAGTGCTCAGAATTGAATGAAACTCTACAGACAGGTTGCCAACGATGTGTGGAAGTGATTTATAGCCTAGATTTCTTACATGAAAAAATTTCATCTCTGTCTGATTTCATTGAAAATTTATTTCTAGGTAGATTGTGACGATGCTAATAAAGATGGAATCATCGACTTGGACGTCTGGGGCGACATCAGCTATTGCTTGCAATTGCAAATCTAGTATTGTTATTGCTTTTCTCTTATATTTTCTTCCAATGATTTTTGTCCGGCTTCGTTCTTAAAGATGCTCGGACAGAATTCATTCATACTTGGCACAAAGTTGAACCACTATGAGAAGATGTGCATGCACTAACAAAAATTTTCAAAATGGCTGCAATTTTCAAGATGGCCGCCATTTTACGTCAAAATATTTAGGATTTAATAAATCAGGAACTGAATGGCAGAATTTGTTCATATTTTGTATTAATGTTTAATAAGGTGAGAGGAAGGAATTCTTGCAAAAAAATTTTGCAAAATGTCCGCCGTATTCAAGATGGCCGCCAAAGTACGTCAAAATTTCAATATTGTCCTATTTCAATGAAAATTGATTTCTAGGTAGATTTTGAGACTACGAACAAGATGGAATCACCGACTTGGACGTCTGGGGCGACATCAGCTATTGCTTGCAATTGCAAATCTAGTTATCTATTCCTATTTAGTTGGTACCAGACACTACCGCAGTGGAAAGAAATGTTTGGTGACCTAACCAACATTTCATTTGAAATGCCTACAACAAGCCAGTTTATCAGTTTTCCAGTGGTTTCTCAGCACCTAATCTTTTGGACCTTGAGTTAAGAGTTAAGACTCCTGACATTTCAAGTAATTTTGTTGTTACTCTTATTTGGCCTCCTGCATGAACTTGTAGCTCCCCTCGACATAAAATCAATGTGAGCTTTTATCATCACACGTGGCTAGATGTCTTTATCTTTATTTGCAATTTTCCTATAAAACAACTTAATTTCAGTAAGACTGACTGCAATAGCATAAACAATTGTTTTCACGAAAAAGGGAGAAGTTTATTTCAAGAAGAAAACCTGGTACAGGGAAATACCTTCTTATCATCTCGATAACAGAGCAATGTCACTTGGAGACGTTTAGATGAACGTCCTTTCGAGACCTTTTCAGCCTTATAAGGTTTTTTGCGTGTTTTATATTTTTCATTGGGTAATAGCGATCATAAATAAGAGACGTATGAACATTAGAATAAAGTATTAAGACCTAATTTCAGAATTGTCCGTTTGAATTTTGATTAATGATAATCTGACACAGAGTAAAGTTTAAGTAGATCAATATAAATTCAAACAACGCTCCTTCATTGACTGGACATATTCCATTATTGTTTTAAATTTAACACCTTTTGACCTTCAGTAGGAGCAGATTCTAATATTTATTTATCATTAAAAATGATGTTTTTGTGTGCCCGTCGTATATAAGTTACACATTGCCATAATTGACAGATCCAGAAATAAAATACCACCGTTTGATAGTCATTGTTCTTGCGCAAGGTGGTTGAAGTTAAATTTCTGAAACAGTACTTGTCCCTAACTTTTCCACTTACTCCATTATATTCGATTCTTCCCCGTCGCCTATTCTCTCATTCTATGAGGATAAAGAAGAGGTCGTAGTCAGAGGAATATAAAGACTAGATTACATTGAAACTTGTACACTGAAGCTTACGCTTAGGTTTCAAATCCAAAATTCTCCTTTCCATTAATTTGTTTAATTTACATATCGGAAATCCCTTTTTTTTTCTTCATTTCTATTTATCATTACAATAATCTCTTTTGTTCCCAACTCCGATTTCAGACTATTTAACCGTAAATCTTCCACATAACTGCTAATTTTGTTCTTTGAGTATATTTGAGTTCTATTTCTGGATTTCTGAAAGCGAAAAAAAGTACTGTTTCGGTTGATGAAATTGATACATTTAATATAATGAAGTAAACTAAAGTTGAAAAAAAACGCCGGACTTTAATCTCATTAGCTTTTTTTTGAAAAAGCGACCGTTTTTCAGACAATGTCACACATAAAATTTCCTCTGGATTATTGGTCCTCATTGAGAGTAAGTTTCTTTATATTTAAAATTCAGGAAATTCTGCGGACGGTGGGCATAAAAATGTAAGATTTTGTAGTGCTTTAGGTGATTTTGTTGCTGTTTTTGTTTTTGTGTGTTTTTTTTGTCATATAAAGTTATTCTTAATAATAGTCTCGAGGCAAAGCGCATATTTATCACAGTGTACTTCAAATTACTAGACAGTTTGTTGCAATTTGGCAATATGCTGACATCTGTTTAAATAATGTTCCTGCCACACCTTTGTGATAACGAGGTATTTAATTTCCGCCTTCAATACGTAAGACCTAAAAAGTACCGTATTGATACCTTATGACATTTTTGCTTTCGATAAAGGACAATACTTTTAGGCATTGTTTGTTAAGCTTATTGAGATTTTAATAGTATATTTCCGGTATAGATTTCATTTCGTTTCCTTGACAGATATGTGCGAGATTTTACAATTCCACAGACATTACTTGAAATAAAAAAGCTCGGTTTATAAGTGTTTCAGTATAAAATAAACAAGAAAAGGATACGGAGTAAATGTACATGAGAAAAATCTGGAACAACGCTTTTATTGTTGTTCTTCATTTGAAGTTAAATTGAGGCTTTCAACAATGAACTTTGCTCATACTTCATAGTAAGTTAAAGACGGCCCCTGTCATTGGTTTGCACAGAATTCATTGCTAGATGTCCAATGTTTATATTTACTCATCGATGTAGGATCTTCGACAACATTTAGTTAAGGTCACCGTAGGTATCGTTGTCCTGGGAGAGCATGATTTTTTACTGCATTTTGTCCAGGATTTCTACTGTATAGATGAATGAAAGTGACAACAAACACAAAAACGAGAGCACAGTTGTAGTTGTGAACATGAATACTAATTATAAATTGATATTGTTTTGATACCGGTAAAAATGCATTCATTCATTTCACTCTTTGACCCTTCGTTCAAAATTACGTTTTGTCTTATGCTTTTTCTGTTCCAAGATAGTGGTCATTGAGTTAGTAGTCTACCTGTATTGGGTTTTATTCGCGTGTTTATGATACTATAGGGAAACGGGATAGAGAAAGGGGAGGTTTGGGTACCCATAAACCGGTTTAACCCTACCACTGGCTTTTGCTGGTGCCGGTACCAAGTCCGGCTATCCCGAGTTCCTATCGTTATTTATGTTTGTCTCTTGTTTTCATTATTGTTTTTCTGGTGCAGTTTGCTTGTAAATTGTGGCATGTGATTGTAGTTCCTGGCCATTGTAGGTGTTTGCTGTTTTCCTGTTTTTGTAATGCAATATTTATATTTTATGCCAATTGATGTTATTCCACTGTGTACATAAACATGAATATTTTTGCGATACTTGTGCTGAATGAGTAAAAACCAACATGCCTTATCCTCATCTATAATTATTTACCAACACTTTTCAAGCCTTGAAAAACTGTGATTTGGCTATACTAGACGCAAATTGAAAATTTGAGGTCCTGGCTTAGTCCTGGTTTTCTACTGGTAGGTCCTGGCGTTCTGCTAACATGATATAGGGATTTTATGTTAAATATTATTATAAGCATTTCTACACAATTCAAGCGAACTATAATTACATTTGCAGAATAAATTTGTGTTTCTTGCTTTTCTGAAAACAAAATTAATCTGTTGAACCGACCGAATCGTTTATCCATATAAGAATAAATAAAGTAGCAGAGAAACCGGCACACAATACAAAAGAACATACAACTTTATAATATGTAAGTTGTTAATGAAAAATACGGGTATGAAATACATAAAATTCCAAGAAATCATTATTTTTAGTATAAATCAATGTTGTTTTTACAAGGTCATTGACGGCAAAACTCCCAGCTGTTTAGCATATGTATGATATTATTAGCTCACATTGCCATAGTTTTTGCAATCACTTTAAGTCCGTCCGTCGTCTGTCTGATGTAAACTTTTCATTCGAAAATATTCTCGTCTGAAACTATTAGTCCAACTGGAACCAAGCAGTCACAAAAGTCCTCAGGTGGCCCCACAAAAGGGTGTTTTTCATGTCTGTGCTATACAAAATGTATTCTATACGACTGCCCGTGGAAACATAGTTTAACGTTGAAGGCAATGGGAAAACGCATTCAAAGATCTTCTGCTCTGAAGCTAGACAGCCAACAGTCCTGGGGTCGTCTCCTGTAAAAAAAACATGTTTTTTTAGTTTCAGCCTTGATCAAAAACGGCCGCCAGCGACAAACATAGTTCAACATTGGGCACTATGGAAAAAAGCATTAAGTGAAAGCTAATTGAAACGAGACTTTGCCACAATAGTCTTAAGGTAGCCCCAGTGTTTTTCTTAATCCAACTTTATCCAAAATGGACACCAGCAGGGGACATAATTTAACACCGGATACACATTTAAAGATCTTTTCATCTGATATTGCAAAGTCATTTGGAACCGAACATAGCAAAATAAGTTTTTAGGCTTTTTCCCCGGACAATATGTTTTTCCCAAGTCCGCTGGATAAACAAGATTGCCGCTACCTGTAAACATTGTTTAACAGTGTACCCTATCGGAGGATTCATTCAGGTTCACATCTTATTAAAGATAGCCACATAATTTCACATTTGACCCCATGGGGTCACTTTCAAAGATATTTTTGTCCGAAACTGTATATCCGATAGGAATTACAAAACTTTTGAAACAATGGTCAGCTCATGGTGACTTCAAGATGTAAACAACAATAAAAACGTTGCTCCATTGATAACTTCTACCATGTATTTCACGCCTGGGAAACTCGATGGTCTCAACTGAATCTTACTACCAGGAAGTAAATTAATACAAAGCGACAGACCTTGTTTTTAAAAATCGGGGAATGTCATTCCATGTTAAACTGGTCAAAGATCTAAAATATAACTAAAACAATATCAAACTCTGCGTTTTAAGACAGAAGTCGTGTTTATTGTTGTCAGCCACTTCGGGGCGATTCTAAAATCCGGACATAAAGAAAAAACTAATTTACCATTGTTATTAGAAAAAAGAAAAGGGCTTTTGATTCATTAAAACTTATTTTATAAATTTATATGGAGTGACATTCTTTGATTTCTCGAACTGCACTTATTGAGTGTAAATCAAAGATTTCCGGATGCCGGGTTTTTGGTTGAGAACATCGAGTTTCTCAGGCGTGTATTTGTAGAGACATTTTCTTATATGCATTTACCCTTTCCTCGTTCTTGCTTCGGTATTCGTTTGCCGATGTATTATTTCAGGTAGGCCCTGTAAAAAGTATTTTCGCGATTGCCACCAGAAAGGAACAAAGTTTAACATTGGACCCAATTAGGCAATGGGCTGAAATCACTTTCCGTGCACCCCCACTTCCCAGCTAGACCGACTTTTTCAGTCCTCCTATATCCCCTCTTTAAAATAAAACATGTTAACACGAACATAACCTGCACGCATAGACAGTATAGGGCCATTTTTATAGTACACCACGAAAAACTCTTGTATTTTCGTTTTAACCGAAGTTTCATCTTTTAAGCTCCATAATTATTTAATGATAAGTAATATGTACTGAAATTTGGTATCAAATTAAAGCTAATTTAATATCTTTTACAATCAACTCAAGTTTGGGCCTTTACGCCATTTTTATGACATGGGGATACAAAAAATGTACCCCTCCCCTTGCAAAAAAATAGCGAAAAAGACAATTTTAGGCTGTCAATTCCTTTCAGATAAACAGCCCTCGTCATTTGATCTAGTTTATCAGTTGCAATACAATGTTGGAAAATAAAACCATTAAAGTCCATAAAATTTTGATTTTGATTTTCGGTATAAAATTTTCGAAAAATGGGAATTTTTAGATTTTTTCGCAATTTCGACTTTCTGACTTTATGGTTGTAAAAATCTGAATATATATTTAATAATTGCCGATGTAATAATGATTTATGATATGTTACAAGAATGTAGCAATAAATCGTGTGCAAACATTTTAGTTTCAGACGTATTTTGGGTTCAGAAATGTCAAAATTAGCACCCTCCCCTAAAAATTAAGGGAAAATATGAAATACTCAGGCTCTTAATGATTAAAGAATAATGTTTTATTGGAATTCTAGTGTGTATTTCACTTTCTCTAATTCTTGTTCAAAATAAATACTTCCCAAATGATGTAAGATGAACTTAATAATCAACATGTTTAGACATTGATCTTACTTGCTGATTGGTTGTCTCGTGTCAGTTTCTAGAAATAGTGCAACCGGATATTGATGAAATTAACACCGGCATCATTGTCTAGCGAATTGATTTTTACATTTTTATGACTAAAATAACTAAATTAATTGATAATATGACATTTTTTATAAAAAATATTACATTCAACACCCCTTTCAATGAAAGGCGCAATGATACACATAGCAACGATGATAGCAACAAAATGGCGGCATACTGGAGACTATGGAGATCGCTTTACGTCAAATAAATTGAGTAGGAATTAGAGAAAAAATCTCTAACATTGTTTTCCGGTTTATTACGATAATTTCTCACATCTCGATAGTTAAATTTTCACATTTTAAAGTTCTCAGATAAACCTCGAACTTTAAAATGTGAAAATTTAATTATCTCGATGTGAGAAATATACGTAATAAACTGGAAACAATGTTAGAGACTATATAAAGCTGACATGCAGAAGATCATTTAAGAAGATTTAAACTTTTTAAGAGGTCTCTTTTTGACTCTTCTGCTCAAAATTGTATGCAAAATGGGAATTTTCCGTTTTTCAGATTTTCTACTGTTTTGACTTTGAGATGCAAATACTTCATAAAATTGATATATAACTTGAAAATGTTGATGAGTTATCATTTCATTATATCTAAGCCATAAGAAAATATGTTTTTAAACATTTTAGAATGACTACAGTCTCATAAATTACAAACATATAAAACCCCTTACCACAAATATTCAACACAATTTATTTCATTTTTTTCAGCATGAAAAGCTTAAACAATGTATAAAGGTCCAATAACATATCATTTCAAACACCAAAATACACAAAGACTCCCATATATCACAAATAAGATCATGTGTGTGGTTTATGGGCAGTTATACAACAATTTAACTTTGAATTTTGTAAAATTCCGAATTGCTGAAAAATCCAATTTTTCACGAAAATCTCCCAAAATATACAATTTTACCCATATTTTGGCGTTAAAATTGCATATTGCGATATATAAAATGCATTTTTTTAAAAAGAAAGTAAAATATTAGTATGTTTTGTGCATATAAATGTACAGACATACATATTCTGCGGATTTTTAAGCATCATTTTCTTGGGGTAGGTGTAAAATTTTCGGTATTTAGAGTCACAGTGAACACTCCTTGCTCTTCTAAACATTGTTTTTAGATGATGCCTTTCGATGATGTTTTTAGATGTTTTAGAACAATGAATTGGCATATCTGCATATAAATCCTCCAGATTTGCAACATATAACTATTTAAAAGTGAATTTTGGACAAATCTGAAATGCTGAAAATTCCCATTTTTCACCAATTCAGTATAAAATGTTGAGTTTATGCTGACAAGTGAGACTTAAAATGACAAATCTTGATAGAAATTATGCAACATTGTTATATGCAATGCAGATTTAGCGTGTTCTGGTTATTTTTATGCGAACGTAGACAAAAAATTGACAATTTTAGGGAAAATTTGTTGGGGTAGGGGTAAGAGTCTCTGTATTCAGAGTCACATTAAACACCCCTTGATATTCTAAACACTGTTTTAAGACAACTCATGTATTGCTTAGAACAATTAATTGGCATATCCGTAATATATCATCCAGATTTGCCATATATTACGATTTAACAATGCACTTTGGAGAAAACTAAAATGTTGAAAATTCCCATTTTTCATTAGTTTGGAGCAAATATTTAGTTTAAGTCAACACATGGCTGTAAAAATACCAGATCATGATGTAATTCATGCAACATTGTCATATATAACACACATTTTGAGTGTTCTGGTTATTTTTAAGCGAACATAGACCAAAAAAATGACAATTTTAGGGAAATTTGTTGGGGTAGGGGTAAGATTTTCAGTATTTTGAGTCACATCAAACGCTTCTTGTTTTTCTGAACAATGTTTTCAGACACCTGATGTATCGCTTAGAACAATTAATTGGCATATCTGCAGATATATCCTCCAGATTTGGAATATATAACGATTTAACGGTGAAATTTGGGTAAATCTGAAATGTTGAAAATTCCCATTTTTCATCAATTTCAGGTTAAATATTGAGTTTAAGTCAACAAATGGCTGTTAAAATACCAAATCATGATGTAATTCATGCAACATTGTCATATACAACACACATTTTGCGTGTTCTGGTTATTTTTATGCGAACATAGACAAAAAATTGACAATTTTACAGTAAATTTGTTGGGGTAGGGGTAAGTTTTATTGATGTATGATGTTTATATTACATAAGAACGGCCATTATTTGTAATAGTTGTAAAGCAAATATAATAAGCCTTCATTTGATAGCTATTTTAAATAATATTTGTTTACTAAAAAGTAATATTGGGCAAAAGAATGACAAAACTTAATCGGAAATATTCAAAGATCCATTTATTTGGTCTATTTGAAAGTAAAACTTTGGTCATTAAAAATATGTTAACATTATGTTAAGCAAATGAAGAACACTTTTATTGCTATTCTTGATCTTGAAGTCACCATGTAAGTCTACAACAATGTACTTTGCTCAGACCTCATAGAAAGTTCAAGACGGCCCCTAGTACGGTTTTGAGCGGAATTCTTGCTAAAAGTCGATCAATGCTACATCCATGTCTTTTCTGGTCATGGATGCGGGATTGTCCACAAACAGAAATTAAAATACATGGCAAAGTACTGCTACAATGATTGTCATCCGTTGCATGACAAAGCACAAGTGTCTTAAGCTAGTGGACGATTACAACATTTAGACAAACATATTCTTTAACAAAGACTTTCTATATTAGCAAGGATACAGGCTAGAATACAAGTTCTGGATAGCCTATTATTTTTTAACACAATTTCTATTTTCTCATGTAATCAAATTATGTTTGTCAGAAATGAGAGACCAAACCTACCGCTGCTATAATGAAGAGTCGTCGTTTCCGTTTATCATCATTGCTCATTCAATCATTTATCATACTGAAAGATTTTTGTCTATTAAATAAAAAGTAGTCGATCGGAAATATGGATTTCAAACAAAACATTTACATACCAAGAATTTGGATTTTATCAATTTTAAATGCTTCTTCAAGTTCGGGATTTCCGGATTTAGAAAATTTGGGATGAGATCCAATCATTATAGTACCTTATGATGTAGATGGAATTAGTGATCTTAGATATTTTCATTAATATTTTTATGCTGAATTTTGATAAAAATGTAAAGGATCGTTAAGAAAAAAGACAATCTGAAAAATGTTCCTTATTAGATATTATTAAATTAGAAGGACAAAAAAAAAAGAAACTAAAGAGGAGCAGCTTCATGCTTAAATGTTGCGGTTTTAGATCCAATGATTATGTAGAACATGAATTTTTCAATTGACAAATAAGGCAAATATACGCACTAGCATGAATGCATCATTTAAAAACTTGGTAAAAGCAATTAATGTAAGATAAAATGACACTTATATTATACCGGGTTTGTGCCCAACTATAAAACATGGGCCATTTGATTTTCAGTGACTGGAATTTTTCAGAAAAAAAATTTTAGTCCCGATTATTCAATAAAAAATCACTGACAGCGCCTAGATTTAAGAAAAAGAATTCTGGCCTTCACCCTGTCCATTATAGGAAAAAGCCAGTGCTCAACAAATTTTCCTAGCATAGTGTATAATGGTAAAATTATTAGGCTCGCGATACGGAGGGGGATACTAGGCTTGGGTAAAAAAATCCCAGGTATCCCCTTGAAAATCAAATAGTCCTTGCCTAAACCTACCCCATGGTCCGAACGCCGAGTTGATTAATGAAACTCATCTCGAGTGACATTTTCACATAATTTGGATCCTGTTGTTCGTCCATCCACCTGTCGTAAAATCTCCCCTGAACCCCCTTTATAAGCCTGAATCACAAAGGTACTTGATAACAGCGTCAAAAATTCATATCAAGCAGAGAGAGGGCAGCCCGACGTTTGATCTTATTGTGAATTTATTTAGATTTATTCATTTTCATAAATGGGTGTGTTTGAAGGAAAATTTGTCATAAAGGTATAAAAATACCTAATATTTTTTCCGTCTCTCATAAGATGGTCGACATAGGAGAACATAGTTTATTGGAATGTAAGCCTGTGGGTAAGTGCTAAGAAAATCTTCTTTAAATACTGATACAAGATATTTCATATGTTTATAAGATATCTTTTAAAGAAAATTAGATATCTACTTTTCGGCTTACATGTATTTCTGGTTTGCAATATGAATGTCACGCTATCACTCTTTGCAATAGATGGAGATAATAACCTTGCACATGTATTGTTAAGGGATAATATACATGAGCTTTAAACATGTAACACACACAGAGTGAACGAGATTAAATTGAATGCGTAACTGACACAAATAGGTTTTGAATTTATATGATATAAAAGTTGAAGGGAATATTCAAAAAATCATTTACATTAGCTTTGATGTATATTGCATGCAATGTTATCAAATCCTACAAATTAATCACACTTTTGTATCAGAAATGGCAATTCACCTTTGTTTCGTTACATTGATATAACGGTAGAAATTGTGGACAATGCGTTAGAAATCATACCAATGTGACATGCGCATGCAGTTGAAAGCCAGTTGAAAGCCAGGACTACATTAAATTTGATAAATACCCATTTTATTTCAATAACTGATTATTTGATAATTAGTTTTATCACAATTCATCTTGTAATACTTGCAAAGATTTTTTGTAAATTTTGTTGAAAACCTTGGAGTGTCTCCCTCATGCAAAGCGCTGTCCTTATCTGATTTTGGTTTTACATTTAAATCATATTGGTTATTTGTTCTATATCAGTTTTTCAACATCTTTGAGGTTATGGTCTTCCAAACGTTTAGATTTCATCTGCACTGAAGAGACATACATTGTCGTAATGCACATGTGCAGAATCAAATTTCACAGTTACTTCGTTGTTTAGTTATTTATTACCACTGGTGGACTGTTAGTCCCCGAGGGTATTCACCACCCCAGTAGCCAGTGCTTCGGTGCTGATCCGAAAGCCGATTCTATTTGTGATCATGCAATATCTAATGTTTTGTAAATAAGCCCTGTCCTTAGCTGATTTTGGCTTTACATTCAAATCATATTGGTTATTTGTCTCTATCAGTTTTTCAACACCTTTGAGGTTATGGACTTCCAAACGTTTAGATTTTGTCTGGACTGAAGAGACATAAGTTGTCGAAATGCTCATATGCAGTATCACAATTCACAGTAACCTCGGTATCTAACTATTTTTATTAAAAAAGTGTCGGATCGTGTAAAATGAATAAAAAATGAAAGAAATTTTAAAAAAGCTCAGATATTAAAAAATTGCCATATTATTGTGTTCCACTAACTGTTGCTGGTTGCATTCGGGTGTTGACATATTGGTTCTAAAACAAAAAAATGGCCTGTTTTTTGGACAATACAACGTTAACACAAAGATCCGTTTAAAGTCACCTTTACCAATTCAATTATAAACGCTGCCAATAGACAACTACAATAGGTCATCCATTTTTTTTTAAAGAGGCAATAATGTATCTCTTAATTTTTGTTTGTTTTCACTTTACAACAAAAGCATTCATAAGCTAAACAAACATAGTGGAAACCTTCACTTAACATCGTATTTACTTATCATTTTATGCAACGTGACTGAATATTTGAAATAGTTATGTATGGACATAAAATCATGACTAAAGCAGTTTTTGCAATTTCTCTTCCCGTGAAAATATGGTGCATATGGTGTCATCTTTTTTTGTTTTATGATTTCATCGAACCTTTACTCCTAAATGACCTGGCAAGATATAGATTCGAAATTCTGATATACATATTGTTCTATATTCAATAGAATCTAGTTTTTGTAACAACACTGAAACCTTTGATTTTTCA
>MJUU01062355.1:15238-33069 GCA_002080025.1 Modiolus philippinarum
CAACGCTTTTATTGTTGTTCTTCATCTTGAAGTCACCATGAGGCCTTCAAAGGCCTCAAAACGCAAATTTTGTCGAACTACACACTGATTCCAACAAAAGTATACTGACGAGGATGTGATTGCCTTGCTAGAAATTTTCTAATTGACACTAATTTCATATTTGTTGAATTTGGAAGACACATTTTTCAACAGACATCCGGGTTCCAATGGGAACTTATTGTGTGCCATTTTTGACAGATTTGTTTTTATATTCGTACGAAGAAAGGTTCATACAAGGGTTAGTCTAGAAGAATGCGACAAATCTAGCCAGGTCTTTTAATTTCAGTTTCCGTTACACAGATGATGTTTTATCTCTAATCAATCCTCGATTTAAGGATTGTCTTCATCTCATCCTCCCAAATGAACTGGACATTAAAGACACCAATGAAACGCCAATATCACCATCCAACCTAGACATTTACCTTCATCTTGACAACTCGGGTCACTTAGAGCCCAGACTTCATCGTTGGGTTTCCTCACCATTGAAGATCTTATGGTGGCTTTGAGTTATTATTACTCCCCTTTGTGTCGTTGTCTCTTTGACACATTCCCCGTTTCCCTTTTTTTTCTATTTATGACAAACTTTATGATTTTGACTTTTGTGAACTTCCTATTTTAGAGTAGTAATATACCCCCTTCCCATCATATGGTATCTACATTTCACAATTCATTCGCCATTGTCGTGATTGAAATGTGTACCCATTTCGTCAACAATACGAAATTACTTTCTCAAAAGATACTTAGACAGGGTTATGTTCAATCACTGTTTATATTGTCACTAAAAATGTTATGGTCGTCATCTCGATTTGACGGATTTTAACTGAATTGACACATACTGAATATGACATTACAGCTAACTTTTCACTTACAGTGTGACGGGTGTAACAAGTTAAGCAGGTCGTGCCTATCCTTTTGGAATATTTGATGACACTCCCGGTTTTAAGGGGTTTACAGTATTTGTGCTATAGTTTTATAATTTTTGGGGCTTTTGTATTATGTTCTGTTTTTTCATCTTCTTTATTTACGTTCACATTTCAAATAGAAAAATCCCAAAGCTCTGTTTTCCTCCTCAGTAGTGTGCTTTAAAGTCGTTTTGGTATGTTGAGAAAATCGTCGACCGCAGTGGTCCTGACTTGGTACAGGCATGAAAAAAGAAATGATAGTTTAATCCGGTTTTATAGTGCCAGATGTAACAGTTAGGAATCAGAATCAGATTTTAGTACCATGGCTTCACTTGGACTCCAGTGAAACTTTTATATTTTGTGTTTTAGTGCGGTAATACACCCTAGAGATGCAAAAAAGTCAACTCTCATGTAAAAAAGAGTTTTTTGTTAAAGAGTTTTAACGATCTGTAAAAATGATGGAAACCGTTGTGATTTTTTTTATTTATAATGTCAAGAGTAGTCGAAGTTGTTTTGGTGTGTACGTTTTTGTAATAGTATTTTTGTGCTTTTGGCAAAACTACTGTACATGCTACGTGTACAGCAATAGCAAATGAATTGCGAAACATAGACACCATATGCATAAGAAGCTGGAATATTGGAGTTAAAAAAAGTTCAATGTTGGAAAGATGAAATCATAGCAATGTTTATTTCAGACATCTAAATTTATCAATGGTACATGTACAGACATGATGCTGAAGATGGTATATCAGTCGTATCTTTGAGTTCACGTGAGTACATGCTTGTATGTAGCAATCTAAACCTCAAAGAAAGTAAACAAGAAAATACCGAAGTTACTGTAGATTTATATTCTTAATATGGATATTTCCACAACTTATTTCTCTTCAGTGCAGATCAAATCGAAACATTTGGAAGACCATAAAAGATGCAACCATTACATGCTTTTGAAGATTTGCCTTCACAATTTCAGTAAAATTTATCCCAATTTCTTTTTATTCCTCAAAACATTCGAGATTGTCATCTATATCAAAATAACGAATTGAATATTGCTACAAATAATATCAACTGGTATCGAGCTATACAATTGTGGGAAATTACAGAAAAAATACCCTGAAACGTCAAAGTAGAAATATGGTGAATTTGGAATCAATTGATAGCTCTGTCCATAGCTGATTCTGACTTTTCTTTAAAATGATATCGATTATTTGTACTCTATCAGTTTTAAATAACTTTGAGTTCATGGTCTTCCAATATTAAGATTTTGTTCCCTTTTCAGTTTTTAAACAAACTTTGAGTTAAAGGTGTTCCAATGTTTAGACTTTGTCTGTACTGAAGAGAGATGAGATGTCAAAACGGTCATGTGTAGAAACTGAATTTATAGTTAGTTCGGTATTTTGTTATTTGCAAAATGTCAGAATAAAAAAAATCGAGTCATAGAAAAAATTAAATAAAAAGATCAGGCGTTGAATTGGTTCGTTTCCTGTTATTCAGTGTTGGTTTAATGATGTATTTTTTCGGCATGCAAAAGGTATGCAATTAAACAAAAAGAGACAGGAAACACCTAAAACTGCCGACAATTAGAATCACAGACCAAAATGTACAAGAGAACTAATCGACCGTCTTGAATATCAGTAAAAATGTCACTCTGTTGACCAACACAGTGAACTTGTTTATCCTTCTATTTTGTTTGTAACATTTGTTATCTATATTCGCGAATGCCAATTAGTTATACTATAACGCGAAACCAAATTTTCCTCAAAAATAGCATTCTTAACAGAAAAATATGAAGTTTCAAACAAATACTAGTATGTCTGTGTCATAATTTTTATGCATCATCTTTTGGTGAATTACAATTCATCGTGAATTGTTTTGTGTAATTTGGCGAGAATTACAGACCCTATTCGATTTGATAACGTTTTCTTACTATGAGGTATGAGCAAAGCTCATTGTTGAAGGCCTCATGGTGACTTCAATATGAAGAACAACAATAAAAGCGTTGTTCCATGCTTGTTTTTTACCATGTATTTGTAGAGACTTTGTCTCATAAGCATTTACTCCATATCCTTTTATTCACCATTTACGACTCGAGTTTGTCTCTTCTGCAGTGTGGAGTCCGTAAAACGATTCCCCGTGCGAGAGATGTATGCTCTCTATATTTTTCAGTTATGTTGTACTTGTGCGTGAGAGAATTTCTCATATGGATATACTACTGATACTTTCAAATTTTGGCAATTATTTTTGTAATTTTCGAAATGTAATCCAGACCACCTGTTTTAAGTGCCCACATCTCACTATTTTATAACGCCAAGTTTTCTTACATTCGACTTGATGAGTGCCCTGTGTTTGTCTATATGTTGTAGTTGTCCACTAGCTTAAGACACTAGTGCTTTTGTCGGGCAAAGGATGACAGTGATTGTAAGAGCACATTGCCAGTTTAATTGATGTTTGTTGACAATCCCGCACCCATGACCAAGAAAGACATGAATGTAGCGTTGCTCGACAATTAGCAAAGAATTCCGCTTAAACCGGTGCTAGGGGCCGTCTTGAACTTACTATGAGGTATGAGCAAAGCTCATTGTTGAAGGCCTAGTGGTGACTTCAAGATGAAGAACAACAATAAAAGCGTTGTTCCTTTGCTTGTTTCTTTACAATGTATTTGTAGAGACTTTGTCTCATGTGCATTTACTCCATATCCTTTTATTCACCATTCTTATTATTATTTTTATCATCTAATATGGTTTTTGCATTTGTCTTTTCATCAATTTTCTTGAGTGTCACTTGTTCTTAGATATTCCACAGCTATTTTTGGGGGTCTATTTTTACACGATCAAACATACTTGTATTTACATGTATTTAATATTTTAATAATTTTCATTATAAATGGTAAGAAAACTTAACATTTAACAAACGGTCAATTTTCTAAAATATTAAACGAAACGAAACTTTAGAAAATTAGTTTTGTTATTAAGAACGTAAGTAGTCATCCATTTGAGACTGAAATTCTGCGTTGAATAGTTTTTTAAGCAGAGTTTCGTCTGTCATCGGTGGCGCATGCGCAGATTCTTTTCCCATAACAACATTTATATTGTAGTTCGATAATTCATTTAAATGTTTTAATGCCCTTCTTCTTTCGGCTGTACTAGCACGATAACCTGTTTGACTTTCTACGGATATTCTTGATACACTACCAAGGGACGACGGAGTACCGTCATTTGAGGAACAGTTTTGATCATCTCGTGTACTTTCAGGAAATTGTTTCATCGGCACTTGCTTATCGGGCTTAACATTCTCCGTTTCAATTTCATTATTCTGATCAACATTTGTATGAAGAGACGTTTGATGTGTACTATTTTGATTAATCGAACTAGTAGAAAAATGGTGATTTGATCCAGTAGTTTGAATATTTGGCAAGTGTTGCTCATGTCGATAATGATTTGTATGCTGGTTATAGAATTTTTGTTGAATGGGTTGCCTGTACTCGTCATACATCGGCTCCTGACCGTACACTGCATCATTTTTGTTCACATAATTCAGTTGGCTGCTTCTGTTTTGCGAAACTGGATCAGTGACACGAACAAGTCCGCCATTTCTGGGATTCACAAATAATGCATTGTCACTATTCGAATTAGAATCCATCATTGGATTCGCCGCTGGAACTAGATAGAAAAGTTCTTCATTTTGGATATTTTGATTTGTATTAATACCATTTACATGCCTAAGAGTTCGTTGAACATTCAATCTGTTCCTTGGAGTAACAATAATCTCGTCCGGTTCATTGTCGTAATACACAACCCTTCTATTATTTAGTGATTGAAATTGACGTGAGTCAATGTCAGAATGATAATCCCTGGATGATGCACGTCTTTTAACATTTAGTCGATTTGTATGCTGTGATTTTGAACGCACAACAATGGTTTTCCTGTCTTCATTTTCCACGTCGTCTTCGCTTCCGCTAGAATATTCCTGTCCATTTTTCAAAATTATAATATTATATTTTGTCTCTGATTCAGGTCGGGAAGATCTTGATTTATGTTTCTTTGATTTTGACTGCCTTTTTGTTGTCTCTTTTTGACTGCTGTGGCTAATCGTAGCCTTTTCTAAATTATATTTGCGTTGATCGCTTGATTTGAGAGCTAAATCACGTGATTTCAAAGAAATGTCTGAGTCACTGAAATCATCATCGGAATCGTATTTCAAGTGTTTATGTTTCTTATGCATAGTGTTACCTTTCGATTTGATAAGACGTCTCTTGTCATCTCTTGAGGTAGACCGG
Source organism: Modiolus philippinarum (assembly GCA_002080025.1). Classification (NCBI taxonomy): domain Eukaryota; kingdom Metazoa; phylum Mollusca; class Bivalvia; order Mytilida; family Modiolidae; genus Modiolus; species Modiolus philippinarum. Next base: position 20,453 of record MJUU01062355.1, read on the forward strand.
GACAAAGAACGACGTTCTCTTTTTTCACGTGATGTTGATTTTCGCCGTTGGTTTTTCGATCGTCTTTTACTTTCACTACGATCTCTAGAGCGATTTTTATGTTTTCTGTCACGTGATCGATGTGATCGTCTTTGCATGCTGCTATCAGAAACACTGCCTCGTCTTCGTTCTACAGAATAACTTCTATAGTTTCGACTGTCACGTGACTTATTTCGATTTCTGTCGACTGACGTATGGCGCCTTCTCTCTCTTCTACTTTCTCTGTGTCTTTCTGGGGATTTGCTTCGCTTATGAACATCCCGTGATCTATGTCGATGTCTACTCTCTCTTGATTTACTTCGCCCTCTCCCGTCTCCTGACTTACTTCGTTTTCTGTTTTCTCGTGAATGCTTTCGTCGCCTGCTATCCCTTGATTTGCTCCTATCACGAGAATGACGTCTATCTTTTTCTAAACGACTTCGAGAATCCTCTCTTTGGTTTCGGTAACGTGATGAGTCTTTTGATTTTCTTTCACGTGACCTTGATCTACGACTGTTCTTATGAGATTTATCAGTAGATCGGGTTTTGTGACCAGAAGGAGAATTCGATCGAGATCTATCATCTTTTCTCTTGTCTCTTCCTTTGTCTGCGGCGTCCGACCTTGGGGTATTCCGTTGCCTCTCATAATCACGGGTTTTGACTTCCGTTTGCCGCGTGTTTGGTCTTTCCGGTTGTCTATGAACACTATTACCGTTGCCATTGGTGACCTTGTTATTATTTTGAATCGGAGGAAGAGTTACTCCATGATTTGATGAATTACTCCTATTATTATAAGAACCATTCCCTTGTCGTCCCGGTGGAGGTACATGTTTAACATTGGTGTTGTTGTCTGGCATTGCCTGAAATATAAATAAAAACACGTTATGCCTTCACTACTTGCAATTCTTTGAAAAAAATAATGTTTGAAACAATGCCTGAAATTTTGATTATTATAAATATGTTAAAGTTGTGCTGCATTTTGACTCTCTGTCGGATAAACTAAATTCTAAATGCCGTTTGTTTTAACTCGCCCCCGGTACACCGTGCAATCAGGGTAGCGACTAACTGTACGTAGGGTAGTGCAAAACAAACAAAAATAGACATGCAGACGAAAAGTAACTTCATTATTATATGGTATTTGTATCATATTTATATGTGTAAAGGAAAACTACACTATTGACCTTTATTTGTATCAAATATGTAAGCGTATATGTTTTTAATAAAGTCAAAATAACCAAAAGAGTTAGTGTACACCAAAAAATCAGGGTAGGACTAAGCGTACAGTTGGTACCGACTAAGCAGTACGCAGGGTAGGACTAATCTATTATTATTGAATCATTGACATACTCCCTAAATAAAAGAACCTGTACATTTTTGCACATTGTTGAAGATATTCTCATACTGTTTGTCAATGAAGATATCATATTTGATGTATTCACTTTTTCTTTTTTTTTCACAGACATAAAAAAACACACCTCGACTTCTACTGGGGATCTCTGAACCATATTGTCTAAATATAGAATGCGTCGTACAAAATTCAAAATGTGTTAATTTTTATGACGGAATTTTTCGAAAACATGCATGTATTTGATTGTGCTTTTCCCTAATTAACTGCTATTATGTTACCAGTAATCCCTTACTGATTTTGTATGAAAACAATTCTATACATTGCAAGATATCAAAAATCGAGCTTTTAAATTGCTAAAAATATATGCTTCTATCAAAACTAGAATGCAACTTCAAGTTCTTTCGTTGATGATGGAACTCTTTTTTTTTCAAATGCAGGAAATCGGACCGAAACACACTCTTTAGCATATATTTCACTAAGCAATGAAAAGCCTTGTTTTTCTTTTCTTTGGAACGTGCCTACAGCAAAAAATTCTAGTCACAGAATTTCAGGGAAACCCGGAAAAACAAACTAATTATGAAATTGAAGTTCATTTATAATTTTTCCTGAGTCTTAAACTAAATTTTGATTGACGAAAAAAAATTAACCTGAAGCGCTGCAAATCGATTAAATATAAATAGCTCAATAGTGTTCATTAATTAGTGCCGATTCCCTCTCAGTGCATTGATATATTGATTTTTACATATAAAAATAAAACTGTTTCCGGAGAGAAAGCGATTCAAAAGTCCCGTATTTAAATGTTCAAATATAATAAATGTTGCAACTTATGTGTACCTAGAAAAGATTTTCGTATCCATGGCCAGCTCATGGCCGTGGCTTATGGTGTTTTGTCCTTTATCTACAAACTTTCATTATACCATTGATACTGACATTAGTCCAAGTAAACAAAACAGCTCATAGCAATTGCATATTAACATTTAGGTCCCATTCAGGGTGAACATATACTCTTTGTAGGGCATAATACGCGTATTTGTTTGAAAACTTAGTCATACCCTGCGTACAATTAAATTCTACCCTGCGTACAGTTCGACTTTTAGTAAGTCGCTACCTACTGTACGCTTAGTCCTACCCTGGTGAAATTGCGTACAGTAAAACTTTTGTTAATTATACAGTTATAAGCAATCAAAGCAACCTACAACTGACACAAAATATTAAATGGCACCTCCAAATCTGATAATAATCGAAGTAAAGCATAATTTCCATATAAATTGATAAAATTAATCAACTTTTTTTTCGTCTGCATGCCTATTTTTGGTTTGTTTTGTACTACCCTGCGTACAGTTTCGTCGGGGGTGTAACTTATAGATTAAAAACTAAGTTTATGTTATTTTGTATAAATATGCCAGTTACGATGATAATTGAATAAGGAAATTGGCCAATCCCCATTAAACTATTCAAAGTTGAAAATGCTAATCATTGTCAAATTAGGAATCAACGATTTGTTTCCACTGTATCCCTGTGTACATTTTCTTCATAATCTCACCAGTCGTATTTAGTCATTATTTTTTTCTGCAATTTTCAAGTAAAAACATTACTCTTTGTCAACGTATATTTGTTAAATACGTCTAACAAAAGTTCCTTTGGAACAAATGATATAAACAATTGTTATATAACGTATAATATATTACATAATTTGCTTCTATATATATTTTTTAATTATATGTAAATTATACACACACACACATATATATATATATATATATGTGTGTGTGTGTGTGTGTGTGTGTGTGTAATTGTTAATTAATCAAATTAATTAAATTATATGATTTAATTTATTCGATTAATTTATCTGTTATATAATTTATATATATTTATATATTACATAATTCGGTTTTTTTTGTTCTGTTTTTTGTGTGTTTTCGAGTTTTTGATTTGTTAATTAAAAGGGTGTAAAATTAAAAGATCAACATCAATGTATATCACGGAATTCTGTAAAAGTCGTCATACTCGGATTAATTCAGGTGAGTAAATTGTCATATTACATGCACCATATTACCTTTACACACAATATCTGCATACAGTTCAGGATAAGACGGTAATCGATATTTAATTTCCTTAATTATAGCTTTAACTCATGTTTTCTCCTACATTGTATGTTTTAATCCCATGTCAATTCTTTGTGTACTTTTTATGCTTAGAATTGATTTTATTATAAATTCATTTGATGTATTTCATGCATTCGTCGAATGACTGAGAACGGTACGCTTGTTTGAACGGAGGACATTCTATTGAATTGTTACGGTCCTTTTAGTTGCCCTATTTTAAAAACACCTTCCACCTAGCATGTAAAATATGATAATAAAAACCATTACTTTTTTATTTTTGAAGTTTGTTTAAAAACCGGGTTTGCTTTGTTACAACATATCTTAAAACACGACCCAGCTCGTTAATAGCACATACGTGTGCTGTAATTTTGTAAACGTCTTGCCTGGAGTTTGTTTATTTTCCTATTTTGTTTGTTCATATTTGACACAATAGCTAGTTTTCGAAGAAGTTGTTTCTTTACATGTATTGTGTTTTGAGTACGTCTATAATGATAATCGTATTCTATCACGTTAAATGATTCTTCACTTAAGTTATCCACAAAGCAGACCTTAACAATCAAAACATTTGCCTCAATTTAAGGGGAACGGGTAACTTCTACAATTTTGAAGTTAATGGCTTCTCACGGTATAAAAATGCATAATTGTAAAGTATGGTTAGATAAAAATGACCGTGGAAGCCATGAAATTATTTTACAAGAAAATCTGAAACACCTACAGAGTTGATACAGACCAGGTACACATATGATATAAAGAAAGTAGCCACATACAGACCCTCCAATAAAAAAATGTATTTTAATGCAATACACTCGGGTAAACTGATAATCTTTGGTTTTGTATTTGTTTAAGCCAATGTCTAGAAAAAGAGGGAAAACTATTCTAAGAAATTCATCACGATGACAAAACAACTAACTCTTTTCAACAAACATGAATCAATTAATTAAAATTTGGCATTACTCTATGTTCTTACTTGGTTATATGTTTCATATTTTTTAGTATGGTCTTTCAAATAATTGATTTGTATCTGCACAAAAAGACGTGAAATGACGAAATAGTCATCACATAAATAGAATCCACTGTTATTTTGTATTTTGTAGTTTCATTCAACAACAGTTTGAAGACTAAGATAGAATTTAACCTAATTATTGTTGCCTTCATTCCCAGAATAGCTGGCTCGACAACAACATTTTAGAGGATTTAAGTTACTATTTTGTACAAACTTGAGCCAATTAATTATAACATTTATATATACTTCTTAGAACAAAAGTAAAAAAAGAAGACATCTCTTTCCCATCTATTCAAATGGCATTTTAACAAATGTGTCATATCAACACTTTAAAAATTTAGTACCCGAATGCCAATTTTAGGCTTTGTCTTATTTTGTATATTCTGGCATCAGTGTTAGGGGGGCTCTAGCAAACTTATTATCAATCATTCAAACATTTCGTCACTTCTAGATCCTCAGTGCAGATGAAAAGTAAGTGAGAACCGAACCGCCAGTTTAAAAAGGATAATTCAGAAAACAATGGACTCATCGGAAACACAAAGACACAAAGATATCGCACAAGTAATACACTAAAAGGAAACACACACACACACACACACACACACACACACACACACACACAGACAGATTATCAATATTAACCCCAGATCAGGTCCACAAGATCGTGATGTTGACTCTAAAATTTCTCAAGTGAAGACTTCAAGTTATGGGTAACATACCCTTGTGAAGTAGCCTATTTGTGAATTTCTTGGCTCTATCAAGGAAGTTACTGTTTCGACCACAACAGATGAGTAGCAAGTGAGTTGGGAGATGTAAACTCCATATGTCGGCGCTATGTTGGTACAAAGAAGTTAAGTTCACTATTGGAAAGGTCAGGTTATCGCGGTTGTCATACAGCTTGGTTTGTAGTCTACCTCTGTTATTACTTCCAAGATGAATGTCAGGGAATGAGGCCGATGTGGAAGTGTATCTGGTATTCTTCATTGTGATTTCTTTGGGATAGATCAAATGAAGCAAATCACCAAAGCTAGGATTGTTTGGTGACAAAATATCATCTATATATTGGAAGGTAAAATTATTTTAGTATTTTAAAAGGTTGGGCTAGTTTTTTATCTTTATTTTGAAGAAGTCCTTCGATGAATATACATATGTAGCCTTAAAAGAGGTGCATAGATTGTGCCCATTGGACTTTCAATAGTCTGTTGAAAAAAATCCTTCAAAATGGAAAAAATTGCTTCCGATCAGAAATCAACCTTCATTTCGACATCTTATTTGTCTTTATCACAGATGCATCAGACATCATTTCGACACCTTATGCACCCTCGGTGCCAATTAAAAACCTTCATCATTTCGACACCTTATCAGTATTCATTAAATCTAAAATTCAAACGTAATTTCGATCCCTTATGTATCTTCCTTGCAAATGAAATTGAACACCATTTCGATATCTTATGTGTCTTTCTTGAAAATTAGAATTAACAACATTTCGACGCCTTGATGAAAATCAAACATCATTTCAACACTGTGTTTTAAACGCAGAAGAAAATCAATATTTGGAAGTCCAAAATCAAAACATATGAAAGAAAAGGTTTTCTGTGTTCTCATTTTGGCCATGTCTTTGGACTTACAAATTTTGTAAATTCCATTCCTTTGTTCCTTCGGTATTCTACTGCCGTTGTTACGTAGAGAATGGTTAATGGTTGTACAAAACATCATTTTCAATAGCCATGACAAATTTGACATGATCGAAATATTAGCAATTGTGATTTAGGCGATTCAAATCAACCTACATTTTTATACACAATACCGAGTGCAGAGAAGATTTCAGAAAATTTGGCCTTGTTTTCAAAATTCATTCAATTATAATATGATTTAGACAAAAATCGGAGAAAAGGTGGTAAAATGTCTCCTTTTTTCCGAAATCTCAATGGTATGCATATTTTTTTTCCGAAAGCTTGATCCTCTGGCGAGATATGCTAGATAACTAAATTTCTTCACTCTCATCTTTCTATTACCGTTTTTCTTTAAAGTACAACAGACATCGATTTGTAAGTGAAAATAAAAAAAAATTAAAAAAAATCTCGGAATAAGCAACGATTCGGAAAAAATCTTTTGTAAATTAAAAACAATTCAGTCAAAAGAATGGTTACCTGGTTACTATATCCTGTAGAATTTTCCCTTTGTTTTGTCCGTCTTTGATCACTGTCTGTGTTTCTATCGTTCCTTTGTTGTGCTGTGTATCTAGGGTTCAATGTGGGTAGTGGTGTAGGGGTCTGTCTGGATTCCTCATGCCTTGTTAGATGTGAAATATCAACACTGTCTAAGTCGCTGCTTGTTTTATTCGATTTTCCAGATCTCGCTGAGTAATTAGTACTCTATAATGTACAATTTTGAAAAATCAATTAAAATCTTTCATCCACTTTAATTAGAATTTTATACGAATGCTGTGAATAATGTGTGCAAACATTTTTTAAAAGCTTTTGTTTCAATGGATTTAATGGAAAACATTCATGAAAGTAGTTTATAATGGCGGATGTATTCAAAATATTGACAAAACGCGTGTTTTATTGTGCAATCTAGAATACTGTATCCATAAAAGATATCTCTGAGTGATAAACAAAATATTTTTCATCCATAAATGGTCTACAAATTTGCAATGGAATAATGTGTCAAGGTCCAATGTCTTCTGAAAAACATGTTTTGCAACATTTACAAAGTTTTCAGAGTCAAACTTGTTTCTCTGATTATTTTAACTATATTTGCCAATTTAATTTAGGAAGTACGGGGGCTTAAAACTGCTCATTTTGATAATTTGTATAGGAATAATAGGAGAAAAGTTTTTCGCAATTTTCTCAAAAATAAAATCGGTGACCCCGAACTTTTTCATGCAAATCGAAGCCAAGTACATTAGCTAATAATTCACCAAATTTTATAAAATTGTATTTGATGTAACTAAAATAAATTAAAATTTTGTTAAAAATTTTCCTTACCATTTCAACCACTATAGCATATTTTTAAAATGGCCGCTGACCCCTAATTCTTACTTTATTTTTTCTTTGCTCTAATAACCAAATGTAAATCATGAAAATATAAGAAAATTGCATCTGAAAGTTTTAGACCACCGTACCACCTTAAGTGTGGTGATAAAAAGCAGCATTTTCTCTAAGTTATTAACCATCAGACTTTTACGTTCTGCAAAAACACAAAAAAATGTCTTGCATGCTAAATATTTTTTTTTTTAATTTAATTGAATCGTTTATTTATTTATTGATGATTGTGATGGCACTAAGATGTATGACAAAACCACTCCCCTTCACCAACACGTTTTAAGTATCCGTAAAAAACATGTTATGATATAATTTTACCTCACAATGAATTAGATTGGGTTCTAGATCTGCTGATGAGGCATATTTTGCCAGAGAAGCGACTTTCTCTATATGCTGCCGAATTTAATATTAAACATATTTGCAGAATATTGTGCAGAACAAATACAATACAAGTATAAAGTAGATCCAATATGGAAAGTAGGTTCTATATATATACGGAAAAGTAGGGCCAATACATAAAAGTTGTGCCAGTACTGTATATTTCCCTTCTAGTTTAATAAAATTGTTATAGAATAGGTGTTTTCATATCATGGTTCTGTATTTTGTCCTCGAAAAATTGTATTTGGTTTCGAATACCCGCGTTGCCTCAGACCAGGATGGCTATCTTCAACCAAATACCATCCTCCTTGGACATAATACAGCCTGAACATGAAAACAGCCATTTTATAACAATCAATTTTGTCCGCTATTATATATTAATTTATTGTATTTCCCTAAGAAAGCAACCAAAAGTAAGTGTGCATTAAATTTCCATATTGCACTAGTGCAATATGACTTCAATTTCATGACGTAATTTATAGTAAAATTTCCCATTATGTACAGAAATTGTAGCTCTGCTATACAATAAAAGGATTATTGTGTGAATATTGGGGAATATTGTCCCTCGTAGATAATAAATTGCATGTGTGAATATTGGGGAATATTGTCCCTCGTAGATAATAAATTGCAAGCTCGTACAATATAACATTCTACTCGGGAAAATATTCCCCAATATTCATGCAATAACCGTATTGATGAACTTATTTACAGTTGACCTAGCTTTGTCTGTGAACAGCGAAGCAAATATAATACTGTCATGTTAACGACTAGAATAGCGAAAGATAAAAAAGGTAAGCTTTTCTGTGCCAATTTGTCCAGTTCTTCGGTGCTGACACAAAAACGGAACGCTAGAAAATTCTGATTTCCCTATTAACATTCAAAGCTGTCTGTTCAGTCAATTAAGTAAACTTTTTGTTATTTTTCTCTAGCAGCGCTTTTTTTATGTTTTGATTTTTTGTATATTTTCAATGAACAGAAATTCATTGTCGAAATGGACATCTAAAGGATTAATTTTTCTGTAATTTCGGTGTTTTGGGACGTGTTGAAAACAGAATTCACGTCACTGAAAATTGAAATTCGGAAAATCAAAGACTGCTATTCTGGAACAACACACTTAAATGGCGTTAAAACTCTTATGTTCAAAATAATATCCATGAATTGTTGATTTAGCATGCTAGCAGCAGGTGTATAACATTTCATTACACTTCTGCACTTTTGCAACCAATGCTTCACTGATTTTCACTTTATGAGTCACAAAAATGAAATGTATAAGTAATGATTCATTTATATACGGAATCTGACTGCTGATATTATGATTGAATATAATGGCGAGTTAATCGACCTTGCTATGAACATGCTGAAAATGTCAATAAACACTTCCGGTCGATTATTTGTTTGAAGCATGTATTCCGTTTATTTGAATTCAGTACAATAACAGACAGCTTCACTTCTACCAGTCACAGCTGACTCGGACAACCATGATCGTTTTCTAAGCGGCTACCATGCAAGACGCCATAGTCGTTTTTCTTCAGCAGTTACAATATAAACACCATTTTGACAGGGAATTAGTCGACACATTTTCCCACAAATTAATTTGTACCATCGAATTATAAATTTGAATATCAAATATATATTGTATATAAAATTTGATACTTTTTAAATAAATTTATAGCAACACTAAGATATCATTACATTTACTTAATATGTTTAGGGACCGACCATTTAACTTGAAAAGGGGGGGGGCTATGGTTTTTAAAAAAAATATATATATTTTGGACCCGATTTCATGTGAAAAAAAAGGGGGGATGAGGGCTATGGTTTTTAAAAAAAAAAAAATATTTTGGACCCGATTTCATGTGAAAAAAATATTTTGGCTGCCAAAATGATGAAAAAAAAATTCTGAAGGAGGTTTTCCGCCCCAAAAAAATAATGTTAAATTTGAAAAAAAATATTTCATTGATACACGTGAAAAAATAAATACATTTTTTCGCGCACAGCGCGAAAAAAAATTTGTCCTGAAAAAAAAAAACCCATAACCCCCCCCTTTCAGAATAATGGTCGGTCCCTTAGGAAAGATAACAGAAAACACCCACAATAGCACAAAACTACAATAACATGCCACAATATTCCAGATTTCTGCGCAAGAAAAACAATAAAACGACAAAAGACAAACATAGACAACGATGGAACTCGGGATAGCCGGACTTGGTACTCGGCACTACCAAGACCTAGCGGTAGGGTTAAACCGGTTTATTGGTACCGCTTTCTCTATCACGTTTCCCTATAGTGTGATAAACATACAAATACCACTCAATACAGGTAGACTGCTACCTCCAAGACCACAATCTTGAGAAGGAAAGAATAATAAAAAAAAACCAGCATAATTTAAAAAGATTGGTCAAGGAGTTATCGCCGCTAAACTAAGGGAGCCTAATCTGCAAGTAAATCACTGTCTCACTATACATATAAAATCAGGCCATTGTATCCCAAAGCCAATTTAATGGAATTATGAAGATATCCTGTCAATATCCCCTTTCATGTAAAGAATATAAATTAAGTCCCAGCTTTTCTGTATTATTTATCAGTTTTTGAAAACATCGCCTTGCAAACGAAGGTGTGAAATGCCCTTACTAATAAGCTGTTTGCGAGTGGCATCATATTTAGATATCAAATGTTCATACCTTCAATGTGTTTATCAATTTATGAAATCTTTAAACTTGTTGTAAAAGTTTGGATGTGACAGTAACACTACTGTCCATGTGCGAATCGAGAAATTCGTAATTCATGTAACCTTGCGATGTTTTATTCATGTTTCTAGAGGTATTGTGGGTAAAATATAGACGAAAAAGAATGATTTTTATGGAATGAGGGTAATTATGTTGAGTGTCTTCAGTTTTGACCATTTATAAGTTGCCTAAAACATTCGTCGAGAAATTATCTAACCTCTGTACATAAAAAATTGATGTTCAACATCGAACAACGAAGCTTTTAAATATTAAGGAATAAGTGTGATTTAAGATTTTCCATTGTTGAAAACTGAAAAAAAATTATAAGAAGTAGTCGGTATTTAGTGTGAATTACCATATGCCTATGCTTTGTTGACGCTACAATGCTCTACTTCCGTGTAATCAATATAGTTTGCACAGATGATGCGACTTTAATTTATGCCAATGCTACTTTCAATTCATGTTCATTTTCACAACTGCTACTAAAAACTGGTGTAATCCAATAAACTACAGTTTTTACCAATTCATATTAGAAATGACTATTTGACGAAATAATATTATGCCATTCTTTAGGCTTTTTTAGGCATTTTCTAAAATTAATCAACAATATTATATCTTTCTTGTTTATTTGTCAGGCTCAATGTTTTCTCCAGCTTTTGGAGTACAAATAATGCTTTGATACGATACTTGTTTATATTACAAGCATTTTCTGGTGAGTTTGACACAGGCTGTGTATCAGTTCAAAAGTTTATCAACAGAATATACTTCAACCAGAAATTTTTATAGCCATATGAATTCTCTGTATGCAATTTCCGTTTCACAACCGGACACCCGACCCTACATCTTGTTGATGTTCAGCCTTGTTTTACGCTGAATTGGTTTTGCACGTGTATGTTCGTTCGTCTGTCTGTCCAAAGGTCAAGCTGGTCGTTCCTACATTTTCATAGATGATGCGACTTAATTTATGTCAATATGGGTCTCTATGTAATACCATGCAATGTTCTTACAAAACAAATTGAAATAATTCTATCAAAAAATCTTCAAAGTGGTATATCTAGGTACTAAATAAATAATTTGCTCATCTCCTCTTTTCATCTGTCCTTCAAACCATGATATCGCCTCAAATTACATGTAAAATTTAGTAGGTTTGTCCTTTTCCTCTGAATAAAACGCCATTTTTAATAAAAAGAAAAACACAAAATAGGGCACAATTAGATATTCAAAATGTCAGAATTAAAATGTTATACATTTCTCATTTCTCCTAAAATACTCATTTTTTTAGTTTTAGTTTCAGTAATAATCCTGATTCCTCCTTAACAGTGTATCAAGTATGATTCCTACAAGAAATATAGTAGGATCCAGAATCCTCCTACTACAAATCAGGATATCTCAATTTCTACTTGAATCAGGTATAAATCAGAATTCTAATTTGTCCCAGTAGAAATTAGAATTCCAATGTGTACTTGGAGGATTCTGGATCCTACTGGATTCCAATTTGTACTCTAACATATTCGTATATGCATGTTTTCATATTAATTGTGCTGTTATGGTAAGATGAGGTATGACCATGAAGTAGAGGACGGGCCTAACTGATAAATTGTTAAATCTATATTTCAAGATTCAAGATAATTTTACTTGCAAAAGAAGGCGCAAATTAAATGTGCAACATAGTATAACAAAAACATATACATACATCTTGAACTATAGATTTAACAATTTATCAGTTATGCCGGTCCTTTACTTCATGTTGACTTGCTTCCAAAATGTAGTGTGAAAGGGATGTTTGTCAGAATTTTGTCATTTTTTGCTCAAGAGTATAATAACCTCAAACGTGATATGCAATCGCTACATCATAAGATGTATAAAACTTCCTATTGTCAGTCATGTTCTCGTAACTTACGAAAAGTGTAATTGATTACATTACAGCGTTGCATTAATTTTTGTCGAGTGGGAGTATTATTTTTTGCTCACCAGCGAATGAAACCTCTTGTT
>MJUU01062356.1:0-11712 GCA_002080025.1 Modiolus philippinarum
ATCACACAAAATGCTGCCATGCATAGCCTATAATTTACAGAAAACATTTACGTCTTAATACGGCCAAGTTTAAACTGATGTTAACAGAAAAACAATCACGCCAAATGCTGCCATGCTTAACCTGTAATTTACGCAAAATGCTGCCATGCATACCCTATCATTAACAAAAAGATATTCAAGCCAAACTGCTGCCATGTTTAACCTGCCGTCAACGGAAAAATTTTCACGTCAAAATACTGCCATGTTTAACCTGTAGTTAACAGAAAAATATGAACATTAAAAAAATCCGATTGTGAATATATATGTTCTAATTCCTTTAAAACACATTTTAGTAATACAAAACAAAAGAATTCAACTAATTGGACTTGTTTTGATATGATTTCAGCACTTGAATTTTTACTTGACAATATATTCATTCGTTTCGGTAACTGTATTTATCGCCAGGTCATAGGAATTCCTATGGGTACCAATTGTGTACCACTTATAGCGGACCTCTTTTTGTCCTGCTATGAATATCAGTTTATGGCCAACATCAGCAAAGACCCATCTAACAGCATTTAATTGAAAAGTTTAACAACACCTTCCGATATTTGGATGATATTTTAACTTGAAATAATGACGACTTCAATACGTATTATAAAAGAACTTACTTTGAATAAAGCCAATTCTGATAATCATCATTGTCCGTTCTTAGACATCAATTTTGATATAACGAATTGTGAATTAGATACTAAAATTTCTGATAAAAGGGACGATTTTTCTCTTCCCATAGTTAATTATCCATTTCTGGATGGCGATGTTCCATTAGCGCCATCATATGGTGTTTACATATCTCAACTTGTTCGATTTGCTCGAGTATGTAATAACGTTTGCGATTTTAATGAACGGAATCTTTTCATAACTGAAAAACCATTACATCAGGGTTTTTGTTATCACAAACTTGTTATAACCTTTACTAAATTTTATCATCGATATAAAGACTTAGTTCATAAATACAATGCTACCTGTAAACATCTAATCAAGGCTGGAATTTCACATCCCTTATTTTACGGTAATGTTTTACATAAGAGTAAAAAATACTTAAACTCGCCTAACAAACTTATAAAACCTTTAAATCGTCTAATTCATAAGGGTTATAATTACGGTATTGTCGTCAAGTCATTACGTATGGCCTTCTTTGGTATTAGCATAGATTTTTTGATAGGGTCTTTGCATTTTAACTAAGCACATTCTAAATTTCTAAAATCTGTATTGCATGGACACGGGTTATGTATTCCGGTATATGTATGGAATCATTATGCTAAACTCCTCAGAGGAAGGGATCTTGGTGGGAGCTGTATACTGGGGGTATATAACTTACTTTGTCAGTTGGTAATGGGTCTGGAGCTGGCATGTCAGTTAACTGCTAGTAGTCTCTTAAGATTTCATGTTTATGTCCATATATTTAGTTCTTTCAGTTTCATTTTTCACAATTGACTCAGTCCTGTTGCCAACTGAATTTTACTGTTGTTACGATTGTTTTTTGATTTATCACATTGGATGTAGGGTGAAGGGTTGGGCCCAATAAAACTAGTTTAACCCCGCCGCAGCAGGTTTGCGCCTGTCCTAAGTCAGGAAATTTATTAAGCCTTTGTGTGTCTTGTCTTTTTTCTAGTTAGTTTACTTAATGTCTATAGGAGTCTAGGATGATGTTTATTTCGCTGAACTTGATTACCCTTTATTCAGGGGCCGACTCCGACCTGCCATTGGGTGTGGGGTTTTCTCACCGTTCATTGAAGATCTAATGGTGGCTTTGAGTTGTTATTACTCCCCTTTGGGTCGTTGTCTCTTTGACACATTCCCCGTTTCCCTTCTTTTTTTCTAACGTCAAAATCCTGCCATGTGTAATCTGTAGTAAACAGAGAAATACTCTTGCCTAAATGCTACCACGTGTAACCTGTAGTAAACAGAAAATATGCTGATGCCAAATTACAATAAGAAAAAGATATGTATGAATTTGTAAGTGGCCCATTTTTCAGACACAACATTTGGAAAACAAGTTGTATGTTTCAATTAGTTTCACTACATATGACCTTTCAACAGAACGTGCAGTTGAGTTGGTAACGGACATAAAACGAAATTTAAGGGAAGGTTTGGAGCGCCATACAGCATTAGAAAGACAAGTTTAGTTACATTTTTCATTTCTTTTCACTATGTACGACCTTGAACAGCAATTGCTGTTGAGTTGCTAATGGACATTAACGTAATGGAAGGTAAGATTTAGAGTTCAATACAACTTTTTAGCCCACCATTTCTTTTGAAATAGCTGTACAAAGTCAGGACCTTTTAGACTTACAAATTGACAAACTCTACGATGATTTTGAACCTGCTTTGTCTTTTATATTGTTGTACAAGAATAACGATTATCTTACATATTGATGTGGATAGAAACATAGTAACAGTCCAAATGTCTCCACAAAACAAGACTTTGCTTCGATTTTGCACCAATAAGCTTTGAACAATCAACTTGAATTTAAGCATTATAAAAGCCATGTTTAATTTAAATTAATTCAGTGGTTCTCTGGAAAATAATTTAGTAAATATCTAAAAATCTTTGTTTAATGTTAAAAATTAAGATCACAGCTTTCGGTCATTTTGGATGACGGATTGGCACCAAAGTAAAAACACTTGGTCAGTATTTCAAAAATATCGTTCATCTCACAGGTATCGTTCATACAGCCCATTTTTCATATGGGCCAATGTTAAATATAAGTACACCGCTGTATGAAAGATCGGCCCAAAGTAACAACTATTGGTCCGGACATCATTGCTAGTTTTGTTTAAATTTATTCGATGGTTCTTTGGAAGATCTTTGTATGCATTTCCGATAGATGGCAATGTTAAGATTAACTTCATCGCTGGGGTCATAATGGATTAAAGATCGGCACCAAAGTAACAATTAACGCCGGGGCAGTACCACCAAAAGTATTATTCTTACCTTATCGGAAAACGAATACCGAAGCAAAAATGAGGAAATAGGACAAATCAAACTAAAAACACGGGAATTCATATACAACACGAATTGAGACAACATGACAAAAGCAAAACAAATAAATAAACATTAACAAGAACGCCACAAAACTAAAGCACTTGCCGTGTGAACCCCTACAAAAACTTGATGTATTATCAGGTGCTCCAGAAGGGCAAACTTGATCTACCGTGGTTGATTGGTTAATATCATTTTTTACCCCTTAGACAGAAAAAAATTAAAATCCATGGTACATATTACTTTTTTAACCCTCATACAGTACAGTTTTATAAGGTCTAATCGTAAAACTTAGCAAACAACTGGAGGCCATGTTAAATAACCAAAGTAAGAACACTTGGTTAACATCTCATAATTATCATTCATGCCATGTTTAGTTAGAATCCATTCTGTGGTCCTCTAGCATAAGATCCTTGAACGCATTTTCCATTTTCCATAGAGTCCAATGTTTAAACTAAGCTAACTACAGGCGACTATGTTAGATGACGGATCGGCACCAAAAGTAACATCTGTTAGTCAGCATCTCACAAGTATCATTCATGCCATACACGTATTAATTGATATCCTCTGAGCGGTTTTTAGATGGAGATCTTTGTATGCATTTCTCATACGGATAAGTGCCCCGCTGGTTGCTATGTTAGACGATGGATCGGAACCAAAGTAATACGCTTGGTTAATACCCCACAAGTATCATGCATCATATTTTCGATTAATCTATTCAGTAGTTCTTTTGATGACGACCTTAGTTTGTATTTCTAATAGAGTCCAATGCTAAAACTAAGTTCACCACCGGCGGCTTTGCTGGATGTCAGTTCGGCACCAAAGTAAATAAAAAAATACTTGATCAACGCACCACAAGTATTATTCATGTAACGCAGGTAGTCCTATCTGGTAATAGGAAAAGATAAAACATATTTTGTTAAGAACCACACTCAGTCAAACAAGAAACACAGTGAAAATGACGTGATTAAGATGCTTGAATTTTTTATCTACAACATTTCAGTTGAATGTAGACAACAGACATTAGGGATTCCTATGGGAACAAATTGTCAACCACTTTTAGCTGACCTTTTCCTTTTTTCGTATGAAGCAAAGTTTTTACAAGGGCTGATACAACAGAAACAAAAACAACTAGCCCAGACTTTTAATTTCAGCTTTAAATATATAGAAGATGTACTTTCTCTTAATAACCCAAGATTTAAAGAATATTTTCATCGCATCTACCCCAGTGAACTTGAAATTAAAGAGACAACCGATACACCCAATTCTGCTTCATACCTTGACCTTTTGTTATACATTGACGAACATGGACGTCTGAAATCTAAATTATATGACAAACGTAATGATTTTGACTTTCAAATTGTGAACTTTACCTTTCTCTGCAGCAATATGACTACATCCCCAGCATATGGAGTATATATTTCACAATTAATTCGTTACTGTAGAGCGTGCAGTACATACAGTGACTTTGTGGAAAGACCAAAAGCACTGTCACAAAAAGTGCTGAGTCAGGGATATGTTCAGCCGTTGTTACTTTCGTCCCTTCTAAAAATCTATGGTCGTCACCACGACATCATAGATAGATATGAGATGTCAGTGTCACAAATAAAAACTGACATTTTCAGCTAGATTCACGTCTTCCCGAAATTTGACATTACCGGTTTTGACTTTACCCTGGATTGACCCACTGAAAGCGTGACGGGTGCTGTATACAGAGCAGGACATGCTTACCCTTCCGGAGCACCTGATGTCACTCTTGTTTATTGAGAGTTCACACTGTTAGTGCTTTAGTTTTTTGTGTTGTTTATGTAATGTTCGTGTGTTTTGTGGGCATGTGATGTCTTTGGTCACCGTCTTCTGGTGTTCTTGCTTTTGCCTTGTCTCTGGACTTTGATTTGTGTAATCTTTGTTCCTTCGATATTCTACTGCCGTTGTTTTGTGTAAATCTATTGAGCAAGTTTTTGTTTTATAGAAGACGATCAGTATGCATTTTCAATAGGGTCCAATATATAAACTAAGTACACCGTTGATGGCCCTGTTGGGTGACGGATTGACCCCAAAGTAACGGGTCGGCATCTCAAAAGATCTTTCATGCCATTTAAGTCTAAATCCTTTTGGTTGTTTTCTAGAAGAGCATTTTCCGAAAGATCCAATGTTTAAAAAGCTGGCGGTCAGGTTGAACAACAGATCAACACCCAAGTAATAACGGTTTGTTAGCACTTTACAAGTATCATTCATGGCATGCTTGGTTTAATTTCATTCACTGGTTCTCAAGTAGTTGTTTAAAAGGAAAAGTTTACGATGGACGGACGACGGATGCAAAGTGACAATAAAGCCTCACCCTGGCTATAGTCAGGAAAGTTTTAAAACAATAAGCGATATCATACATTATTTCATCCTGACAAGGTTACTCTTCCCGATGTTTTGTACAAGTTATAGGTTGCACTAAGGTAAACAAACACAACTCAAAACGCCTCTTTTGGGGAGTTCATATGCAGCACATACAAATAATGGTTGCCATGGAATCAAAGCATATGTTATTTTATAGAGATGTATTTTGAGAATATAAAAATGAGGATCAAAGGTGGTTATTTATTAGAACAAGTTTTCTAGCTGTCAAATAGCCAGTGAATCAGGTAAAAAATGTGTACGTTCCTGAAAGGTCAATATTTGGGAGTATACAAAGTGGGGATATAAGCACCAGAGTCCTATTCTTTTATTCTTGGGGAAAAAGAGTAGTACATGTCAACTTTTCAAAGAAATATTAGAATCTTTATGAAACTTCCTCATTTCTGAGTGACAGCATTTGCTGTTCAGGGAGTTCTTATGGGATTTTGCATTGTGGCTATTTACTAGAGTGCAACCTATAAAATGATTTATATATAAAAATTTTGTTTATGCATAATTAACAAAATCAAAAGTTTTGTATTTATTGTCTACTTACTGGCATTTCTGTATACTAGTTTATGATTAGCAGCTGAGTAAATTGATGACGCACAAATTATAATAAGTATTTGAAAAATTATGTCCTTAAACACGTGTTATTGTTTTTCCTACCTTTTTACATATCAGCAACATTCAGAAGGCTACATATTGAAATACTGAAGCGATGCCTATGAAAGGATACGAACTACTAATATGTTATTTTGAAGTTAACTTACTGTGGTTAACTGTACATGTATATATATACTTTGTCATCTCCGTTCTATTTTGTCGACGTAGTAGTTTTCCTAATAAACATTTATTTTTAGAAATTATGTGTTATATAAATAACCAAGGTAAATATTGCATGACAAACACGCAGGTATATTTTACCTGTGTAAATCTATTTAATATTTCAAAATTTAGCTTAGTACGGAGGCGTATAAGGGACATGCATAAAAAGTTATCTCGCCACGACAGAGGTATACAGTAACTTTTAAACGGTCACCCCACGGACTCATAACTTTCAATTTCAAGGGCCCAGAATTTTTTTAAGGCGTCCAGCATTTTTTGCCTCAAATATAACTTATCTAAGCAGTCATATTAATTAAAAATGCAACCAGCTCACGCTTATACCTGCTTTGATTTCAAAATACTCTTCTCTTATAAGTTATATTTTAGATTTATAGGCTTGTAAGCACGGGGGGTCACTTCAGTTGGAATTGGGTACAGGCCTGCCGCTGGCATTTTGAAAATACCCACCCCCCTTTCATATAGTTCCCCCAACTAAATTTCTACCCATTCATATAGTAAATTTCAAAAATAACCAACCCAACTGCATAGTAGAAATGTGAATTTGGAGTAAGAAAACCATTAATCTCACAGCAGGAATGTTTTTAAACGATAAATAATGTTAAATGCTTGATTATTTACAGCAGCCATAGAGATTCTGGCCATTTGTTGTTAATTAACGACCCATTGATATACATGAATTCAAAAATTACTACCCATTCATATAGTTGACAACTGCAAAAAACAGGCCCATTCCAGCGGCACGTCTGTATATACCTCTATATAGGAAGTGCCCCCCCCCCCCCCCCGTGCTTGTGAGCAACTTTTATTGTGAAATGACAAACCAATATAGATTTCTTTCTGTAAATTTATGTTTTTGTATGCAGTTTTCGGACATATTTTATTTCTACTGTCAAACCCAATATTTTCCTCTTAGATCCGCTTCAAATGCAAAACGGTTGTTAATAGATATATGAAAATAGAAATATATTATTGCAATTAGGCCCTTTCGCTCGGTATAAAATGTTGACAAATATAAGGTCTGACCATGTTCTAATTCACATAGAGCCCACTTGTAATGATCTATTTCTTAATATTAAGTTCATAAAGAGAAACACTTAAAATGTTTATTATGCGAATGTTTGCAAATCTCAATTAATTAATGAAGAAGATAATAGGCACTGATAATAGGAAACACGTACAATGACTGAAAAAAAGCACTTATAAACAACTATCTACCAAGGAACTGCACGAGAAAAAACACAAAAAACAAAAAAAGACGAACGTAAATAACGATAAAAGTTCGGGACAGACGGTGACATAAGCCAACACTATTGATAACTGAACATTAGAAATGTACAAAATGAAATTGATAGCAATTTAAATCTCAACTCAATGATTACCCTTTTTTTATTTCAAAACAGAAACCTTGGTCAATAACAATGTCAACAGACAAAACGTAAAACGGAACAATGTTTAATAAAATGTAGTCCTCAATATATAGTGACTTACAAATAATCTTGAAGAGCAAAAAGCTAACGGAAAATATAAAAAAAATGCAAGATATAGAATATCATCATCCCTGCGTCCAAGCCAAAACCGGACGTTTAATCATATGCCTGGAAGAGAAAAGCAAATCATGATCTGTTTCAAACTTGGCACCGTTGAAAATACATTTCAAAAGGCGGATTTTAGGTCAAAGTGGGTGTGTGTCGGTCCGGTGATAAACTCTGTATCTTATGTTAAACAACGCTTTTATTGCTGAAGACTGAAGACAATCCCAACATAGATATATATAGCCACAAGACACTCATGGAGTCAACTGTTAAGAAAACGTGGCATATTAAAATCATTCTAAGCAAGCGGTCAGAAAAAATATTTAGAAATCACAAAATAAACAAAATGCTAAAATTTGAATATATAATAGAGTATCAAAAACGGGGATTCTCACAAGAACAAGTATGCCATAACTGAAAAATATAGAGAGAATACATCTCAGGCACGAGAATCTTTCACGGATTCTAAACTGCGAGGGAGACAAGCCCAGTCTTCAATAAACATTGAAAGGATGTAGAGTAAATACAGATGAAACATGGCCAATCCAAACAAATACATGGCCAATCCAAACAAATACATGGCCAATCCAAGCAAATACATGGCCAATCCAAACAAATACATGGCCAATCCAAGCAAATACATGGTAGAACCAAGCAAATACATGGTCAATCCAAGCAAATACATGGCCATCCAAGCAAATACATGGTAGAACCAAGCAAATACATGGCCAATCCAAGCAAATACATGGCCAATCCAAGCACCAGAACAACGCTTTTATTATTGTTCTTTACCTTGGGCAACAACTGCAACAGATTTTTATACATTATGTTAGGCTAGAACTTTTTTTTTCATTTAAACATGTTCGGGTAATGGGTTTCCAAATGTTTTCATTTGATCTGCGCTGGAAAGACATAAGTTTTTGAAATTGCCATATGCAGAAACTTCGGTATTTTGATATAAGATCTGTTGAAAGAATCACTAGATATATTACAGACACGACAATAGTTAATGAGTTGTAAAATTTAAACGAAAGATGAAGGGGATATGAAATATAACTGCTCATTTATGAAGGCTTCATCATGACTTCAAGATGAAGAACAAAACTGAAAACGTTGTTCAATAATCTTACCATGTATAGATAGAGATTTGTCTCATGTACATTTAATCCATATCCCTTTATTTGTCCAAAACAGAAAGTTTACTTTTGAAAAGAGAAATCAAAATGATTGTTGTGAAGTTTTGAACTCAGCAATACTTTTATTTATTGTTGAAGATCAAGTCTAACTATGTAATGCCTTTGAATTTCGAGTTTATCAGATGAAAGTAATTATTAAATTGACGACTTTCAGTGAAGGCACATTATCTTTATAAACGAATATATCGGTTACAAGTAGTGTTCGAAGTCTTCTTACTTATCTCTGTTGTCCGTCCAAGTAGGAAAAATATTTTATCAAACAAAAATTCACGGCGTTACGATATCTTACTCTGTTTAGCGGAAAAAAAATATCTATTTTCCTGAACTAAAAATAAAGGACTTAGCTGGTTTATGTTCTTGTTAAGGAACTTAGCCTTTTATGAATCTAATTTTATACCAATAACTTACAAGGTAGTGATCGAAGTCGTCTTAGTTATTGCTATTGTCCCTCCATGTTTGACAAATATTTTATTAAATAAAAATTCGAAAAAAAAGTTGCGATATTTTTCTCTATATACTTTATGTTCGCATCATTGTCATGTTGAACAAAATAGACCCTAGTTTTACCTTGAAACAAATATGACTGCAGCTTTTTATCCTATGTACCAATTGGCCGATGCCACTGCTGGTGGACTGTTAGTCCCCGAGGGTAACAACCAACCTAGTAGCCAGTATTTCGGTGCTAGCTCGAAAATCGATTTTATTTTTTAAAACTTGTAAAATCTAAATTTAAGGAAATGTTGTTTTAACCTATAGTGGAGTATCTTCTTCATGCATAGCTCTGTAGTTAGATTATTATTTCCTCTT
The DNA here is from genome assembly GCA_002080025.1 of Modiolus philippinarum. Taxonomy (NCBI): domain Eukaryota; kingdom Metazoa; phylum Mollusca; class Bivalvia; order Mytilida; family Modiolidae; genus Modiolus; species Modiolus philippinarum. The sequence goes on from MJUU01062356.1 coordinate 9,798, forward strand.
TAGATCCTTTTGGTAATTTGTTCTCTATCAATTTTTACATTTATTTCGGTTTATTGATTTCTAAATGTTTTGATTTGATCATCACTGAAGAAACATAAGTTGTCGGAATGTGCATATGCAGGAACTAAATTCACAGTAATTTCGGTATTTTGTTATGTAGTTATTACTTACAGTAATGTCAAACAAAGACATAACTACATAGATTTTGTTGAGAATTCTTACATGGGTATTGTAGAAAGGGTGTAAATTTGGTGTTGCCAAATGAATTCAAGACCAGCCCCCTTATACAGTCATTGCAGTTCCTATTTGAGATAAATAAGATATTTTTGTGGGCCCCTTTAGCTACTCGTTTGGTTTTGTGCATTTTAAACACTTTTTAGAAATTATGGATTTCCTTTGTTTGGGTTCTAGTGCTGCTGATGAATTAATTTCCGAAATGGCCATACAGCTCATTAAAATTATTGCAGTTGGAGTAAACATATGTGTTATGGTCTCATGTTCATTTATTCCATACCCTTTTGTAACAAATTAGTCGTGAAAATCGGACATTGTGATCTCTTAATGTGCTATTTTGCTTTAGGTTGGAGCTTATGAATGTCTTAAGGCTTTGAGAAACGGAATAAAATCTTGATAATAACAACATTCAGCCTTACACCCTATTGTTACTTTAATGGCGTTAAACGACTAAAAGTAAACATTCCTTTGTGATGTCTATTAAACAGTAACTTGTTTTCAATAATCAATATATCAATATTGATAATCAAAATATCTTAAATATTAAACAATACTTGAGATTAAGTCGAGAGTCAAATTATGTGAGAAGTAACAATTCGAAGTAAGGGGTCAAACTAATATGCTGGACGCAAAATAAACGGAGACAACGGGAGAAACAAAATCACAACAAACAAAACTCGACAATTGACAGAACGTTGAATTGTGTATAGACCTTTTCGAAAAATCATTTTGTCCGCTTTTAGGTTTCGGCATTTAAATACAATGAAACAGTTCTGGTTATCACCCCAACATGGCAAGTGTTGTTCATCTTGAAAACAGTTCATTACACTGTTCATATCTAAATTACAAGGTCATCGTTTACTGTGGTACTGCACTAATTATTGTGCTATAATTAAAATATATTCAGGGTTTAAGTTGTGTACCGTACTACTGATAACCGGAAACAAAGAGTATTTGTACCTCCATTTGATTAGAGAGTTCCAATCCAGGAAAAGATAACAACACTTTATTGAAAGAGCTATATACACGTGGTCATAAATATGGAATATTCGTTTTTTCAATTTGAAGGTTGGAAGCATTATGCACAAAAATATGTGGATGAAAGTATAAAATTTTGCTTTAAACTTTGTTTTCTAACTGTGAACTATGAAAGTCTCTGATTTTACGAATCTGTCAGACCACTTTTTGAACTCGTTCAGAAACCCACTTTTTGGTGAAAATGGGTCATTTTTTAAATGTACAAATATTTCACAAAAATGCAATTTTCGATGCCCATCACGCACAAAAATGATTTAAGTGATAATGTAAGGGGCATTCTTAACAAAAATATGACATATTTATGACAAGGAGTATCTAAATGCATATAATAATTGTATAAAAAATCTGTTTCATTTCAATACTGTATAGCTTCCAGAAACATCGCGAATATAGCGAAAATTAGAACCTCGCGAAAATTACCCGCTATACGGTATCAAACTAATAATGACACAGGATACAAATGGATCCAATAATAAAGTACATATATAGATTTCTTGTAGCATGAATAATACACGTGTACTTTGAACATATTTAGATTAAAATTTTTACAAACCAAAAATATATTTTTTTATTAATTTTTTTCATTTTAATAATTTATGGAACATATGTGATGCTTGGTCTTTTCAACAACATTTTAAAACAG
>MJUU01062357.1:11561-27382 GCA_002080025.1 Modiolus philippinarum
TACATTGCCTGGAATTTTTTTTAAATATTAAATATGGCGGCAAAATTTTTGAGGTATGGCACAATCGTCTATAGAAAATTAATGTATAAGATTTTGAAAGGATTTCACAGGATTAATATCACATTTCTTAAGATGGGTCGAATTAAAAAAAAATCATTGTTTTATAAATAGTCTGATTGCAATTCAATTTTTATTTTTTTTGTCCCGTGACTGCGGATAAAAATATTAATAAATGTGATTCTCAGTAATTTAATTTTTGATGATACTACATATGTATTACATAGTCATAAGGTGAAAATGTTGTTAAGATATCAATTCTAAATTTTTAAAGGGGTTTCTTGTGTTTTCATGGATATCTCCCCATAAAACGGACCAAAGGGGGTGCATTATTTAATTTTAAAATGGTGTTAGCTTCCAAGAAAGATTTTAGCATAGCCCGTAGCATTTCACATCCAATAAGGTTGGGGTGGGACGGGAGATATTGGCAATATGACACTTAAATATGATGAACACATTTTTTGGTATCTGTCCGTGTGTAAAAGTACCCTTGTTCAAAGTGCCATGTGCTTCGCGTTTCCTTTATAATGGTATAAATGCAATGCCCCATGTGTCAACTCGTTAGCTATAAAACCAGGCGCGGATCCAGGGAATTTGAAAAGGGGGGGGGGTTCCAACCGAGAAGTGAAGAAAATCTGCGCCGAGCGGAGCGAGACAAAATTTTTGGGGTATTTCTTAGTAAAATACTAGGATTTTTATGATTGTCCAAAAAAGGGGGGTTCCAACCCCCGGAACCCCCCACCTTGGATCAGCCAATGAAAACGATTCATTACTTATATGTAGCAATAATATTCGAAACCATTTTCTAGCGAATCATACCGGTAAATGGAAACAATAACATTTTAAGCTTGGAACTGTACAGAATAGCATTGATGCCACATAAAGAAAAAAATATCTCGTAATTATGAGATACAATATAGACAAATAAGACGTAAAACATCAAACAATTAATCAATCTATCTATGAGATACTATTTCATAATTGTGAGATATTATCTCATAATTATGAGATATTATTTCATAATAATGAGGTAATATCAAATGAGATAATTATCTCATAAATATGACTTATTAATTCATAATTATGAGATACTACCTGGTAATTATGAAATAATATCTCAAAGTTATAAGATAAGATCTCATTATTATGAATCAGTATCTCATAATTTTGAAATAATTATCTCGTATTTATGAGATAATTATCTCATAATTATGTGATAATATCTCATAATTATGAAATAATATCTCATGATTATGAAGGATTATCAGATAATTAGGACGATTACGCGATATTTTGTCTTCATGTGGTATCAAAACGATCCCGTAGAATTGACCGTTTTTTGACATTCAATATTCATATTTCGAAAAAAAGGTCAATTTGATTTTATTACCTTAAAATGAGGGGGCGGACAGGTTAAAGGGAGACTGGGAGAAAGATGGTATGGGAGAAGCAGCAGGGGCGGGAGAAAGAGAGGGGCAGGAGAAGGGAGAATGGCACCCCTGTCCGCCCCTCTAAAATGTTGAATTAATTCTTATTAAGAATACACACAATCAATAGTTATGGAAAACATGAGTGATTGTGTGGTTTACATGATAAGTTGTCACAAAAAATCGTAATCTTTGATGCTGTTGGCAATACGCCGAACTTCCCGCGAAACGTTCTGTCAAACAATTGTCTGTGATCACAGGGTGTGACGGGGTATCTGACCGTCCCTGTCAAGCCCCAACGATCATAGTCCATTGTTTGACATGAAGTTTCCAAATAATATACACCTGAGTGGAACAAAGGACCCGGGGTGTAAGTAATTATTGGACCGACACCGAGCGTGGATAGGAAACCGAGTTCTTGTGTGACAACAAATATAGTACAAAAGAAGTACCTGCGGGCGCTCCTTTAAAACTAGCAATGTAACGCACCCGTGCGAGATGTGTATTGGTAGTCAAGGTCGTAAAAATAATTTAATACATAAGAGAAGAAAAATCTGCAGGTGCGAAAATATTACTTTCCGAAAATAAATTTCCGAAATGGCCATACAGCTCTTTAAAATTATTGCAGGTGGAGTTAACATATGTTATTAAATTTATGATAAAGGAGACGAATTTTCTTTTCCCATAGTTAATAATTCATTTCTGGATGGTAATGTTCCATTAGCGCCATCATATGGTGTTTACATATCTCAACTTGTTCGATTTGCTCGAGTATGTAATAAACGTTTGCGATTTTAATGAACGGAATCTTTTCATAACTGAAAAACTATTACATCAGGGTTTTCGTTTTCATAAACTAGTTAAAACCTTTACTAAATTTGATCATTGATATAAAGACTTAGTTCATAAATACAATGCAACATGTAAACATCTAATCAAGGCTGGTATTTCACATCCCTTATTTTACGGTAATGTTTTACATTAGAGAAAAAAAACTTAAACTCGCCTAACAAACTTATAAAACATTTAAATCGTCTTATTCATAAAGGTTACAATTACGGTATTGTCGTCAGCCTTCTTTGGTATTAACATTGATTTTTTGATAGGGTCTTTGCATTTTAACTAAACACATTCTAAATTTCTAAAATCTGTATTGCATGGGCACGGGTTATGTATTCCGGTATATGCATGAAATCATTATGCTAAACTCCTCACAGGAAGGGATCTTGGTGGAAGCTGTATACTGAGGGTACATAACTTACTTTGTCGGTTGGTAATGGGTCTGGAGCTGGCATGTCAGTTAACTGCTAGTAGTCTCTTGTGATTTCATGTTTATGCCCGTATATTTAGTTCTTTCAGTTTCATTTTTCACAATTTACTCAGTCATGTTGCCAACTGAATTTTACTGTAGTTACGATTGTTTTTTTATTTATCACATTGGCTATAGGAGGACGGTTTCGGCCCAATAAAACTAGTTTAATCCCGCCGCAGGAGGTTTGCGCCTGTCCTAAGTCAGGAAATTTATTAAGCCTTTGTGTGTCTTGTCTTTTTTCTAGTTCGTTTACTTTATGTCTATAGGAGTCTAGGATGATGTTTATTTCGCTGAACTTGATTACTCTCTATTTAAGGGCCTGCCGTTGGGTGTGGGGTTTTCTCACCGTTCATTGAAGATCTTATGGTGGCTTTGAGTTGTTATTACTCCCCTTTTGGTCGTTTTCTTTTTGACACATTCCCCGTTTCCCTTCTTTTTTCTATATGTGTTATGATCTCATGTTTATTTACTCCATATCCTTTCGTAAAAAAAATTACCAATGTTTTTGAAATACCAGTGTTCATATTCTTAGCAAGTACACTGCAATCGACAAGACTCATCTGTCAATAGCAGGATATGCCTTGCGGATTCTAACACAGGTCTCGATGTAAGTTGAACTTTCATTCTAGGTTACATGTATGATTTTATTCTGATAAATATTTTATATATTACTCACTTCAATCGAATTCCTTATAAATAATTTTTGACTTCATTATTCTTAATTTTGTTTTGTCAGGTTTGATTTATTGCAGAAGAATGTTGATAAGGTAAAGTAAAGTATTGCAATATTACTGTTGTTTGCATATTCAAGTTTTCTTTTGTGTTTGCCGTACAAAATATTGAAATAAAATTCTAAGCCTGATATATGAGTGATCTTCAACTTAAGTAAACTCGTACAATGAGAACATATTCCCATATGACAATCATTTTTAGGATGGTCCTTTCATTAATCAAAGTACATACAAAGAAGTGAAAGGGAGGGGTTACAGCAGATTTTATTAACCATGTATCCCAAAACTTTGCAAAATATAGTGAAATTGTGTGATAAAAGCTTGGTTGAATGCAAGGGGATCACTGCCCATTCCAGATATATCCGATATACTTTTAAGTATTTAATTTTCCGGCAAATGCACAAAAGATTTGGAAAATATATGTTTTTTACCATGTTGAAAATTAAAAGTTAATTCAGTCTGAATCATGAAATCTGTTTTCCAAGTTCCACTCTCCCGTAAATGAATGGATTTTAAACAAAGGCCTGGGGTTATTGAAAAACTCCGGACGTTCATTTAAAACTTGTCCGTGTGACGCAACAGTACGAGATGTATATAGGTAGTTAAGGCCGTTAACATGTTAACAAATTGGCTAGTCCAATTTTAAATACCCTAGTCCACGTATGGCAGACATGGACATACATAATTTGAGGCCAAAAGAATATTCATGGTTAAATCTGAATTTTGACCAATACTATATCCCAGTTTAACATTTTGTGATAACTGCCAAAGACATATCAGGCAAAGTGGCTTTCGGAAAAAAAGTATTAGTTGTTATTAACACTTAAAATCATATTGAGAATGTTAAAGATTGTAGACAGATTATCAGACAAATATAAATAAATTGAAATATAAATAATTTTGAATGGTACTGTTATTCCATTTAAGCCAAAACAACGACAATAGAATACCTAGGGAACAAAGCACAATATTACATAAATGAAATTCCAGAGGCAAGGCAAAAGCAAGAACACCAGAAGACGGACGACCAAAGACACTACATGGCCACAAAGCACAAAAACACTAGAAATACAACACAAAAAAACTATAGCACCCCAAAAAAATAGGTGCTCCAGAAGGGTAAGCTTGTCCTGTCTTGCATACAGCTTCCGTCACACAGTCAGTGAAGCATTTATGATTTTGAAAGATCTGTTATGGTAGCTGATTGGTAACTGTCATTTTTAAATCAATTTAAATCAATGGTGTGTGTTAATTCTCTAACCTTTAATCAATACCAAGTCAGAAATTTGGAAAGCGTCTTTAAATCTCTCTACTATTTAGACAATAACAAGGATAAATTGGCACCACAAAACTAAGATTCAATAAAATGATATACATACAACACTAAAAACTAAAGAACTGACAGTGTGAACCCCTATAATGTGCCATCAGGTGTTCCGGAAGGGTAATCATGTCTTGCTCTGTATACAACACCCGTCACACTGTCGTGGATAAATCCAAGGTAAAGTCAAAATCGGTAATGTCAGATGCAGGAAGACGTGAAAATGTAGAGAGCATATGATACTTTTTCCATAGGAATCATGGTTCTCTTGATAATACACATGTCCAAAGAACATACGAAGATAAGGTAACGTCAAGAGAAACAGACATACAAGGTAAGGTAATTTTAAATTCTGTCCATTTTTTTCTTTTGTTTTCATATTTAGAATTTAGAAGTATATCTTATATTACAATATAAGTTATTAAATGTTCCAAGAGTTACAGAAAGGTTTTCCCTACTAAGAGAAAGCCATTTGGTTTGTGATTTCAGGTGTATATTCACCTTTGCAGCCTAAAACATCTCATATGAAACCAATGAACTCAGATGAAATCAAACTAACTACAAGCGTTTATTTGCATGACCAAATGAAGAATCGAAACTGTTGACCCGACGAGAAAAGATACCCAAACTGACCCGATGACAAACACATAGACTATCATTTTGCTTTTGATAACAAGGGGTCCATCGAAACCAATATATTTGCTGGAAACATAATTTTTTTATCTATAATGTTTTGATTTCATTTTAATTTTATTTTTCAGAATACACAGTTCCTGAAACGTAAATATATTTTGTTCAGTTTAACCCTTTAAAACAACATATTTGGTACCTTATTCATTTATCAGAATAGATTTTTTGTCCGATCAAAGTTACTGTATATATTAAAGGCAAATTGGGATATATATAAAGTTGAATCTTTCATAATAAAAAAGTAAACAATTATATTTTTGGAAGTCTTTGTTATTGTTAAACAGTTAAGGATGTTCGCTTTTTCTGTGGGATTTTCGAATTTCTCTTGTTTCATCCATTTAAATGCTGTATAATTTGTTTGCCGGTGACCTCCTATTATTTTTCCATTATTTCATTTTATACATCTTTTGGAGCATTCTGACACAATTTTATTTAATTGGTGTTATTTTGTCACTTTCATTATTGGATAAACATTGCTAATGTTAAATCTATGAAAAATTGCAGAGGAGTTCAGCTTCCCGCCATTTTTTGAAACACTTGTATCTCGAAAATTACATCGGTAACCTTTCATTTTTTTCGCTTAAATTACTTCTTTTTAAATTTTCAAACAAAAAATCACATTTAATTGAAAATCCTTGTTATTTTAAAATTGACCAACGAACATCCTTGAATGCTTTTTTTCAGTTTAAAAGAGAAACAAATACAACAAATATAATATTATTTATTATATAATATTATATAATATTAGTTTTGTTACCTTAATACATCTTGAAGGATGTATCATGTTCCCATAAAAATATGAAATGCATATCAGCTAGGCAATTAGTACAGAAGGGGTCATTGGGTTGAAATATGAATTTATACTTCTTTTTTAGTCTACTACAGCAGGATGGAGGACTTCACAGACCTTTCATTTATGACGAAGTGGAACAAAAGCGAAGGTTTAGTTTAGATTAAAATTAAAACTTTTATTGTTTAATTGTTAATATGTTACATAATGTTAAAATGTAAGTAGAAAAATCTGTAATAATTATCTAACTACCGTAAAAGTTGTCATTGAAAAAATATTGCAAGTTGTTAATGATTAATATTGAAATCAACTGTTATTTACTTTCATATGAAATTTGATACTTTAATAGTTTATTTATCTGGTGCGATAACTTTTTAGAATGTTGTTAGTGTGTGCTAATTGATTTTATAGACCGAATTCTAAGATTTTTGTTGTGTCATGTCACACATGAACGAATCGGACGTATGAGTACGATTGATACGTGCAGAAGGCATATTTCAATCGAAACGTCTTGCATGTTAAAAAATGGATAACAGGAAACACATACAATGGCTAAAAATTATAATTGCCTCAGCAATTTGCAAGGGAACTACACAAGAAAAACACGTATAAGACAAAACACAAACGTAGACAACGATAGGATCTCGGGACAGCCGGACTTGGTACCGTTTGTATTGGCAGAAATGCGTCAATGTCAAAAATATCAAATTTGTTGGCAAAGAACTAACTCTAATTGAGAATATTGATTGCGCAATAAGATCTTCGTGTACTGAATATCCATTTGTCACCATTAACAGCAGGGTTAGTTGAAAATAGTTTTGAAAATTAAAGCAATACGAGCTGTTTTTCCTCCATTTTCGGAGGTTCTAAATACGCATTATGTGGTGTCAAATTGTCTAGAAAATGATTTCATATACCCTTAAATGCATAAAATGCCACGAATACTTCATAATTTCGATTATTAAACAAATTTTGAGTACGATTTTTATTAATCATGGAAAGTGATTAATGTTCGATGCCGATACTGACCCTGACCGATAATCTATATTTAGTCAACATAGACAAATGTTCCACCAGTCGAAAAACTTCGGCACTGTGATATGTGTCTAGATGCAGTTGCCGGTTTACACATAACTTTTCGGACTATTTTACTCCAAGTGCGTAGTATAAACAAATCCGGGGGAAATGCGAAACATTTAAACCTGATTACCTCTCTTTTTTCATTTCTCCGACGTTGGTTATAGGTTACAAGTGCGCAATTATTTACAATGCATTTTCCATAGGGGGGTTCCCCTGTTTAGCGATAAACTAAAAATAGACGAAGGCTTTTTTTCATCCCGAGGGTCCTGAAAATAACAAGTACTCATACAGATCTTTCGAATTCCAAAATAAAAAATGGGGGGTCATGCGGCGATTCTTGGTGTAAATTGAGGCTCAAAAAGGGGTATATTCAAAATAATAAAATATTTTTGTGTCGACCAGATCCCATACAAGGTCAAATTATCACCTCTGGGTTACATTGTTGAAATAAGATTTGCTATAAACCGAATTGTAACATGACATAGTATTTTATCTTAAAGCATTTTATTTTATTATCCACCAATCGTAGGAGTTGTAGTGCTTAATACTGAATACAGCTTTGGGTTCAAAACTGGATCCCTGTTCGAAAGTCAATAATTGCGCACATGATACCTATAAGTTTACCATATGCCCAACTGAGTTTTGTTTTCAAAGATGCAAGTCTTTAATGAAAGCCTCCGTAATTAAGACGGGGTTAATCGGAACAGATGACACAAAGAGTTATTTTTACAATCAATCTTTTAGATTTCAAATAATTAAAACCCTTCCGTGTAAAATGTAATTAGGACATTCTTGTAAGTATAATATGGGTTCCATTTCATTATTTTGGCAATGAAAACAATAACTACACACATACGATACCCGTCAACTTTCTATTCGCGCATTGCACGTGATTTTATCGGGCCATGACCTGTTGTAAGTATAAACAATTCCGTTACGCATGAATCAGGAACATTTGGCATACGATTCATGCGGAAAATACATTATTTTCTCGGCAGCAAATAATTAATTTATTTTACATTTTCTTTAAGTCTTTTCTATATGTTTTCTCGGGGATCGGACTTGAAACTGCTTAATTTTTGCACATTTAAACTTGAAATATAAATGTTGCAAAATACAGCTCATGTTGCTTTAAGAAAAACATTGGCAATCGAGTCTTTAAAAGATAGTAAATGAGAAGGTATACACCAGAAGAGCTACAATCAGTCACGACAGGTTATATGCATAACAGTAAGCTAAAGTCAAGCATGTGTTACTGAAAAAATAACCATGACATTGTTTGATACAGTAACTTTTTACACAGGATTTTTCTTGTAATGAAAAGTAACAGTGACAGTTAGTTAAATAAATAGATTATTTTTGTAAATAATTTGACACTTCTCTGTTTCAGCGAACAACACACTTACTTGTAGACCTTGTACAAAAGATATTTCCAAAATCAAAGTTGACATAACGGAATCAAATTACTTTTTACATCAAGCAACCCAATGAAGGAGGGTGACTTCAAATAAACATTTATATGGATAAACAAAAAAAAAAGTCCGACTAAAGCGTTGTTGTAACATTTGTGCTTTGTATTTGTTTGCATTTTATTTCTGTATACATGTATTTGTAGTTTTCGCTTCCCTGATAAAGGCTTGCTTTTTACGGTATGAAAACATTTCTTTAATATTGAGTAACAGCAAACAATTTGGACCTTCGATTAAGGGGATGGGTTTATATTTACTATTTTCTCTGTAATTTTTAATTTTTGACAAGAAACATCTCTCTCTTATCTTAAGTTGGTTAAATAGATAAAGGCAATTACATGTTTGTTGACTCGAATAAATATGAAATAATGAGAGTTTTGCAATTAATACGACAAATATTGTACAATAATGGCAAGCCTTCTTTTGGGTAGTCTATTATTGGGGACAATATTTGAAGAATCAAAAACAAAACTTCTATTTTTGTTTTGATCGGTAATCAACTAAATCATTTGATAGAACACATTTTGAAAAATTAAAATCAATTCCTACGAATTTGAGAAATTAAATATTAATTAGTAAAAGGATTTGCACTGTCCTATCGGATTTGAAGATGTATATTTCCCCGGGTATATTTTTCGTTTACATTGATGAGTTGATTGAGAAAATAGGCGTAGCCTATTAAACTTTTTGCAAATATTTTCTCGTATTCGGGCAGTAGCAAATACTGAAAATATTTGCCTCACGAGGTCAAGGAAAGCTCATACAAATAAACCGATAAAGTATTATATCCTTTTTTAAATCATCCTAAGAAATATGTTTTTCTTGGTGTTATTTGAAACTTTATTTTGAATGAAAATACTTGAATGTGTTCACTGTCATCTGGTTGACGCCGTTTATTTGGGTACTAGTATTTGTTTCAATAGGGAATATATCAGCATGTGAAAAGATCCCAAGAATTTCGAATGAGGGGAATATGATATTGCTGTGGTCAAGCAAGTGGCAAAACTTTCAGTTTACCGAAATTAAGATTTACACCCCAAGCTCTCTACCTTTCATTGATTCGCCGTCGTGCAAAGACAACATTGTGTACATTTGTCAGGTTTTCACGTCTGATATACCTACAATGTAGACATTTGACATCGATGAATCTAACACATTCTGTAATCTTGAGGTGTTAATCTTGACTTCATTACAATAAAAGTTTTGCCACTCCCTTGACCGCAGCAATATTTGGACACGACATTCAGGCAGTGAGACACCATGTTATGTTCAATGTCACTTGTGGACGTATTTGGAAATGAAAATAAGTTATAAGTTAAAATATATATCTAAAATCTATGTAAATTCTAACAAGTTATATCATATGGAAAAAAATGGGTCAAGGCTATTGTTCATTTACCATGAGGTGAAACCGGTAGTAATTATAGAACAGTGATTAGTGAACAGTGAAAGTTAATACGGAATGAACTGATATTAGTGTATATTGATTGAATTTTAATGTTTATTATAGGAAATATATTTCATCGCATTTTCAACACTTAATTATGTCTATATATATCCGCGTCTAAAGTAAAGAAACAATGAGTTAGAGTTTAAGGATGTAATTTTTGTTTGAAGATGATCTTTCCACTGAGGAATTTGACCATTACATTTTGAGTGACACACAAACCTGAATTTCAATTTTAATGTTGCAGATAAGACCCCATTTCGTTAGTTTACATCTCTTCAGTGCAACTTAAATCTAAAGATAAGAGAACCATTGCAGAAATATCTCCCTCAGAATGGTGAACAAGACTGTAGATGGGTAGGAAATTTCCTGCTCCGGGATCACCACCATTAATGGAACTCGCTGGAGCAGTCCGGAAAAAATCGAACTTTCCATATTAATTTAATATTCAGAAAATGAAATAAATAACCGCTGACAAAACACAAACCAAAACAGAGACAGAGAAGTATGTCTGTCATCCAATAGAAAGACCTGCATAACCAGGTTTACATGAATATCCTGAGGAAAATTTAAGATTTTTCCTTGTTTTCGCTGTTTCAGATCTTATTTATATATACAGCAAGAGAAAGACGAGCAAACTTTATTACCCTAACACTCCCAAATCTACAAAAATTAATCAAAATGATATTGCTATTACATACACATTCCTTGTTTTTCAATTAGAAAAATAATCACATGACAAAATATTAATCGGCAAATGAATACCGAATCAAATGAAACGAGAAATGGTAAATCTAATAAAGAAAGAAATAGCAATTCATTTTAAGCACTTCACAGCGTACAGCAAATATTGCGGTGGGAGGTGAGCATATATATGCTGCGGGGAGTTTTAGACACCTTTGAATGGTTGTTTGTCGACATTATTTCAAACTTTTGGGTGAAAAATAATATTTTCTAAAATTGTAACTTTCTAACAGGTATATGAATCGTATTACTTGTTCATATACATTTATTATCGGTAGTTTGTATGAGTTTCCTTTGATCTCACGAAGCAAATATTTTTCAGTATTTGCTACTGCCCGAATACGAAAAAATATTTGCAAAAAGTATCTTAGGCCACGCCTACTTTGTCAATCAGAATAAATGAAACAAAGAAATATACATCTTGATGGAAGCTGTATACTGAGGGTAATTAACTTAATTTGTCAGTTGGTAATGGGTCTGGAGCTGGCATGTCAGTTAAATGCTAGTAGTCCCTTGTGATTTCATGTTTATGTCCGTATATTTAGTTCTTTCAGTTTCATTTTTAACAATTGACTCAGTCCTGTTGCCAACTGAATTTTACTGTTGTTACGATTGTTTTTTTTTGATTTATCACATTGGCTATAGGGGAAGGTTTGGATCCAATAAAACTAGTTTAATCCCGCCGCAGCAGGTTTGCGCCTGTCCTAAGTCAGGAAATTTATTAAGTCTTTGTGTGTCTTTGTCTGTTTTCTGGTTAGTTCACTTTATGTCTATGGGAGTCTAGGATGATGTTTATTTCGCTGAACTTGATTACTCTTTATTTAGGGGCCAACTCCGACCTGCCGTTGGGTGTGGGGTTTTCTCACCGTTCATTGAAGATCTTATGGTGGCTTTGAATTGTTATTACTCCCCTTTGGGTCGTTGTCTCTTTGACACATTCCCCGTTTCCCTTCTTTTCCCTATCTTACAGAGATTCTTACCGGATCGTACAGATTCTTTTACTAATCAATACTAGTCAATTTCACGATTTGTTGGAAATTAACATTCATTATCAAAATTTGTTCTAGTAAATGATTTAGTTAATTACCGATAAAAAGAATAATAGAAGTTTTGTTTTTGATGCAAGAAATATTGGCTCCAATAATGGACTCGCCCACAAGGGGCTCGTCCATTATTGTTTGCCAATATTTCTTGTATCAAAAATAAAACTTCCATTAATCTATATATAATGCAATTTCACATAAACTTTGTCGCTAAAGAATACGTGCTACCATCATTTGTCAAATATTTCAAAATTTTTGTATGTTTGACCTGAGGGGCCATATATATTGGGGGGGGGGGGGGGGGGGGTAGAGCACTTATTTGTTTTGTTAGAAGAAACAATATCTTTTCGTGACAGCAGATACATATTGTGCACTGTTTTTGATGCTAAAACCTTTTTTGAAAAAGCAATGAATTCATTTGACACTTGTCTATAAATGTTTGAAATTATGTCGAGGTGTTCAAAGTACTGTCTGTGGATCTTAATTCTGTTGACAATCGTTTAGCCTATTAATTGCTGGGTTCCATGGTATATAGCATTATTACACAATTGAATTGCATTTGAATAATATGCAAACAATTAAATTGCATTTGAATAATATGCAAACAATTAAATTGCATTTGAATAACATGTAAACTTTCCTAATTTCCCCCTAGGCATATTTGCCCCCCTCCTCTGCAATTTTGCTGTTACGCTGTGAATTCAGACAATCTTACAAAGACAAAAGCAATAAACAAACACAAAGACGCCACAAAACAAAAGCACCAGCAGTGTAAACCATTACAAAACTGGAGGTATCAACAAGTATAAAACTCACTTAATACAAAAATGTATTGTAGAAATAAATACAAATTACATTACATGTAGTATGATGCATTTAAAAAAAATATATATATCAAAAAGTAGTGGTTCGTATACTGTTTAGTTCTTTACATAGCCTCATTCCAATTTGTCTTTAATAGTGAGACAGATAAAATAATGATAATATTATATTTATGTAAAGTACAATACAATATGAAAAAAAAATATTATCTGTTAACATTTCATTGTTTGCAAAGGTAGATGTAAATAAATGTACAATAGTAACGTTTGTGATAATATGTGTTTTAAGGGCCAACAAGGATAAAAAACATCAAGCACCTTTAAAAATACAAAGAAAAGATACAATCTGATATTTTTTAAATTGTAGTGTAATAGCAGTGAGTATTTAAGGAAGTTGAAAGGTTTTTACAAAGCCAGGGTGGTTTAATAATGACGTTGATATTAATTTTATGTATATTTATGTTTTTTTGTGGTAAGTCATCTATTTTACTGTATGATTTTCTGAAGAAATACATATTGCTATTTATGCCATTTGAAGCAAATTAGTATTTCATCATAACTCGTTTTGAAAATATCAATAACTCCTGCGGTCAACTAGTTCGTCAATGTCGTCAATATGTAGCAGATACACTGAAGATTTTTGATAGATGTACATATGCTAAAAATGTCCCAAGTGTATGATAGAGTCTTCTTCTCAACACTCTGTTTTAAATTATACATTATTGCATGCGTGCTTAACATCATATTAACAGTTTTGTTTTGATAATTATTTGTTTGTTTAAAAGTTAGTTGTGTTTTTTTTTTAATTCTGTCAAAATCAGTAAAGACGTATAGAGCGGGGGATTTTTGCTTGAAACCTTGTATGAAGTACGGAAACATCGGAGTTTTTCGTATATGTGTTTAAGGAGTTTCACAATATGTTGGTAGGCATAACGGCTGAAATTTTATACCCCATGCAACGAAATTTCGGAGGGTATGTAGTTTTTGACTGGTCTGTCCGTACGTCCGTCAGTCCGTCTGTTCGTTTGTCAGGAAGTGGAATACATCATTTGTCCAGATACTACCTCCTACAGTTTTAAGACAGGAAGTTGTTATTTTGCAGGTTGATTATGCATATATCAAAGACTGCATGTCCCTTGGAATTTGATTTTTGATATATTTTTTAAAAAATACATATTGTCGAACTTTGACAATTTTATGCATTATGTTGAATATAGGGTACATCATTTGTCCAAATAAATCATTCTACAGTTTTTCAGATAGGCAGATTTTATTTTGCATATTGATTGTCTTATTCTAAAGGTGTGCATGCTACTTGGAGTATTCTTTTTGATGAAGATTATTAAGAAAAATATTGATTGTTATTGATTGTTGTTATTTTTATGCATAATATTGTTTATAGGGTGCAGCATTTGTCCGGAAAACTCCACCTACAGTTCTTAAGATATGAAATTTTTATTTTGCAGCTTAATTGTGCATATATCAAAGATGTGCATGCTACTTAGATGTTGAATTTTAATATATTTTTTTAGAAGAATACACATCGTTGAACTTGTCATTTTAAGCTCACCTGACCGAAACGGTCAGTGTGAGCTATTGCCATCACTTGGCGTCCGTCGTCCGTCCGTTAACTTTTCACATTTTCATCTACTGAAATCACTGAAGCAAATGCAACAAAACTTTATAGGAATGATAAATGGATAGTCCTTGTACAAAGATTGCTAATTTTGTTCCGATCCGATAAAAAACATGGCTGCCAGCTATGGGAAATATCACATTTTTATCTTCTCCTCTGAAACCGCAGAAGCAAATTCAACTGCAATTTACAGGAATGGTGTACTATTTGTCCTTAAAAAGATTCCTCATTTCGTCCCTATCCAATAAAAAATGGCCGCCAGCACGGAACATAGCTTAACATTGGACCCTATGGGAAATATCACATTTTCATTATCTCCTCTGAAACCGCTGAAGCAAATTCAACCATATATTACAGGAATAATGTACTGAAGGTCCTTAACAAAAATTGCTCATTTCATTTCGTTCAACAAAAAACTTTGCGGCTAACTCGGAACATAGTTTAACATTGCAGCCTATGAGATAATCCTCTTTCATCATCTCCTCTGAAACTATTCAAGCAAATTTGACAAACTGTATTGGAATGATGTATATTACTCATTTCAGTAATTTCAAACAGTAATTTCCGATCTGATACATCAATGTTTCTGTACAAAAACCGGAGAACGCAGGTATTCCTATCTGGTAATAGGAAAAGATAAAACATATTTTGTAAAGAACCACACTGAGTCATACAAGAAATACAGTGAAAAGGACGTGATTAAGATGCTTGAATTTTTGATCGACAACATTTTTGTTGAATGTGGAGGCCGTGTTTTTCAACAGACAATAGGGATTCCTATGGGAACAAATTGTGCGCCACTTTTAGCTGACCTTTTCCTTTTTTCGTATGAAGCAAAGTTTTTACAAGGGCTGATACAACAGAAACAAAAACAGCTAGCCCAGACTTTTAATTTCAGCTTCAGATATAATAACTTGACTCACTGACCCACATTTTTGGGTCACGGGGACAATTTAAAAAAAAAAAAAGTCCCTCTGACCCGTGAATTTTTGACGTCATTTTTTCATTTTTTGCAACTTTTTCCGGTATTCGATCACATTTAGCAGAATGAAAGATGTTGTTGAAAGCTATAATATTATTTCAGTTTAGTGTTTTACAGCATATTTTTGCCAAAAAAACAAAATTCTTTCACAACAGAAAAAAGTCCCACTGACCCACACCCTGTCCCTCCAGCCCACAATGGTTGGTAAGGAGGTCAATTTTTTAAATAGCATAACTTTTTCATTTTTTGACGTAGAACTATGATATTTTGG
>MJUU01062358.1:0-42862 GCA_002080025.1 Modiolus philippinarum
CCGTTGCCACCTCTGGTGAATCAGAGGTTCCGGGGGGTCTTAACCAGCCCAAAAGTCAGACTTGTCTGACATGAACAATTTACCTTGTGTTTTATTGAACTTTATCGTTTTTATCAAAAGCCCTACCCCATAAATACAGAGGCTTCTTTCCTTGTATTGCACTCGGTGGATCTCCTTGGTACTGGATTTGGCCTCCTGTTTCGAAATTTTTGAGTGCTTATTTTTTTTATTATTAATTATGGACTATGGCCATCCATATTATTTGATTCTCATGCTACTGATGAGTGTTTACTCCTTAAAACACGTAATTTAGTATTTATTATGCAACTTGGGTATTCATGTACTACCGGTATTAACATGATCAACAGTAAGTTATTCAAAATATGATCAGAAAACTTTCTTAAAAAATGAAACGTCATTTTTTTAATTTATCATTTTTGAATTGCCGTGATTTTGGATTTATGATTTTAGAATTTCCACTTTCCTCGTTCTTGCTTCGGTATTCGTTTGCCGATGTACTTTGTAATTCAATTTGAAGCTTGTACAATAATCACATTCCTAAATTTCATAGTGATATTTTGTTCACGGATCATGATTATCAATCGAATTGACTTAAAATGTAGTATGTCAGTGCATACTGACATTTCAGTTCTGAATCTCAAACATAAATACAATTAGGATTATTGCAGACTCTTGCACTAGGGCGTAAAGAAGTATTCTTATCCTAATTCATTGCTGTTTCTTTCTTTGGCCTTCTGTCACAATATTTATACAGTATATAAATAAGTATTTTATCATATTGTCAGGATAGCTAAGTGCTGAACATACTGTTAATCTAGTTTCCACTTATGGCCATTTTGATAAATTATGTCTAATCAGTGCAGATAAAATCTTAATAAACTCAAAGATGGTTAAAAACTGACAGAGAACAAATAACAAAGTTGATCTAAAGGGAAAGCCAAAAATCAGCTAGGGACAGAGCTTTGGATGAGGGAGCTACTATTAAGTTTTCACAAAATTTTACAACAATGTTACAAAAGCGTGAAAAAGGTAAGTAAGAACCGAACCGTCAATTAGACATCAATTATTTTATTATTACCTTTTCGTTATTTAATTTAAGGTTTGTATAATAATCAGAATCTCGAATATGTCAGCCAATTATTCATATCGATATTTATCCCCGCACTTTCGAAGAAAGTTCGGGGATAATGTTATACCCTCCGTCTGTCCGTCCGTCCGTCCGTCCGTCCGTCTGTCCGTCCGTCCGTCCGTCCGTCTGTCCGTCCGTCCGTCCGTCCGTCCGTCACACTTTTCTTGTGACTCAAACTCCTCCTACATTTTGCTTTAGATGGTAGATTTTATTCCAACCACCTCCAGTCCTTTCCATCCATTTTGAAATTTTCTTCATTCATGTATTTTCTCTTGCCAATTTTTGACAGTATTTTTAAGAAGTCCTCTGTTTAAGTATATGATAAACTGTATAATACATGGCAAAATCCGTATCACATGCCGTATCATCCCTCGGGCCAAAGGCCCTCGGGCTGATATTGGTAACTCGGGATGATACTGCGCGTGATACGGATTTTGTCATGTATTATTCCCTATAGATCGATTACTTATTCAAGGCGCATTCTCGAAACACAAGTCGGACGCGGAATTGACTTGATTTTCAAGCCGGAATATTCCTCATTTGGCCTTTTAATTGTGACGTCATAATAGATCGACATACACTTTCCCGCGAATTAGCTCCATTTTCCCGTACATATTGTATCTTTCGTTAACTATGTAAAATATCTCTCTTAATCAAACGGTTTTTTCAGCTCAACATAAAGCTGAAGTACACATCTCTGAAATATCAAAAACAGATCTATCTGATATTCTTTTCATATGAAAGATAAATAATAAGCACCACGATTTGACAGACCATTACAATGTTTCTGTTTCACAAATGAGAACAGATATCTTTGGGTAGACTGGACTTACTAACACTGACTGTGACAAAACCGGACTTTTAACTAGCAGTGTGACGGGTGCCACGCGTGGAGCAGATCATGCTTACCCTTCCGGAGACATGATGATACCTCAGTTTTTATAGGGATTCACATCAGGCTTGGGGCCAATTACAATGCATTATATTACAATTACATTTGACAATTTAGCATTATATTACAATTACTTCCATTTTTGAAAGTAATGCATTATATTACAATTACTTGACAAAAGAAATGCATTAAATTACACATTACATTTTTCAAATTCTATCAACGGTTAATCATTCATTTGCAATTTATTTACAGTTAATACTGTAAACATGTTTATGTAGCAGGAAACACCAAATTCAATCAAATTTTCAAAATTATCAATTTCTCTTGAAAATGATGCAGATATTCGTTAAAAAAATTACAAGTGAAAGGATCCATCCTCCTAGTTCAAATTTCTGTACTTGTGTATTTCATTGCATTTATATCTAATTTATATACTGTATTATCTCTTTTATTACATGTATTTATATGTAGTTTATTTTTCTCCTTTTTCCCAATTTTTCTGGGAAATTTTTGAAATTTACAATTAAAAATTAAACCTTAAGTGTTGGGGAGATAAATGTTACTTTATATCACCTTCACTGTGTTCAGTTCATGTGATCTTTCCAAAATTTAAAGAATGAACTTTATATGTAGTTTTTGAGAAAAAAGTCCAGTTCCCTATAGATATATATACATGATTAGTTTCTTATTACTGACACTTTAATCAACACCATTTAAAGCCATAAATCTACTTGTCAAAGGAAAGGAATTAATAGAAATGTAAATTAATAAAGAGGTTTACATGTGACAATCAGTGATCTTTGAACTAATTATACTTTTGATCACTAGAAGCTTGTGTTTCTTTTGTAAAATAAGGATTGCAAATTTTCAAAACTAGAATTGAAATTAAATGTTTCTCATCATAAACCTTGTGAACGAAAACAAAGTATTTTGTGATACTTTAAGATAAGTTGCAAAACTAGCAGATACAGAACAAAAACAATGTTCAAAATTTACATGGAGTTCCAATACATTTCAATTTTTATAGTTGAAAAGCTCAACCCAAAGTTTCAAATTAGAAAACCACAATCAAGCTAACATTGTAAGTTATACAGTTGAACTTCAGTCTCTCAAACTTTGGAAGAGCAAACACCACCATTAACTTGGACTCTATTTTAAGTCTGATCATGTTTTACTATACCTCTTTGTTGGGCTTTTTTGACGAAAATTTCTAGCTAAGGACCACTTTCGACACCAGTTTTGAAGTCGAGACATCATTTGGTAAATGGCATTAAACAACAATTTTTAACACCATATCTTTAAGTTTCGACATCAATATCTATTTGGAAACCAAATTTCATTGAAATCGGACAATGTTGAATTTTCCCGCCTTTTTGGCAGCCATTTTGAAAATGGCAGTCAACAAACAATTTTAAACACCAGTTTTGCAGTAGCGACATCAATATCCACTTGGAAACCAAATTTCATTGAATTCAGAATATATGTTGAATTTTCCTACCTTTTTTGCGGCCATTTTGAAAATCGCGGTCAACGAACAATTTTCAACACCGATTTTGAAGTGCAACATCAATATCTATTTGGAACCAAATTTTATTTAAATCGGACAATGTTGAATTTCCCCGCCTATTTTTTGGCGGCAATTTTGAAAATGGAGGTCAACCAATAATTTTCAACACCAGTTTTGAAGTCTCCACAGCATTGCCACTATTTAATCAATTTACACTTAACCTTCATCTTCTATATTTTGGAAATTTAAGACGAAAAATATGAAAATTTTGAAAATTCTGTGAAAAAGGGCAATAACTCCTACAAGGCTTTTTGGATTATCTTCAAAATTTCAGGGTAGGTAGACCTTGACATGCTGAACATTTTTACAATATAAAGTTGACCTCTATCTCTTTTATTTTTCTCATAAAAGATTAATAAAGTTAAAATTTTGAAAATTTTACGGAAAAAGGCCAATAACTCCAAGACGGGTTTTCGGATTTTCTTCAAAATTGCAGGGCAGGTAGATCTTGCCATGTTGATTATTTTTACTGCATTGAGACTTTTGATATCTGTAACGGTTTTAGAGTATTTGCAAAAAACAGCAATTTACCCCTATGTTCTATTTTTAGTAACAGCGGCTATCTTGTTTGATCTACGGACTAATCGAACACAATTTTTAAAATGCATACCCTGGTGATGATTCAGGCCAAGTTTGGTTACAATTGGCCCAGCAGTTTTAGAGGAGAAGATTTTTGAAATTGTTGACGGACAGACGGACGGACGACGGACGCAAAGTGATGGCAAA
Organism: Modiolus philippinarum; assembly: GCA_002080025.1. Lineage (NCBI taxonomy): Eukaryota > Metazoa > Mollusca > Bivalvia > Mytilida > Modiolidae > Modiolus > Modiolus philippinarum. The sequence continues at coordinate 4,339 of MJUU01062358.1, forward strand.
AGCTCACATGGCCTTTTAGGCCAGGTGGGCTAAAAAGTAATGCTACGTAATGCCATGTAATGATAAAATTACAGGCATTTTGAAATGTAATGCATTATATTACAATTACATGTAATGCTAAAAATGGAGCATTACACATTACATGCATTACTTTGTAATAATGTAATGCATTACAAGGCATTACAATTACAAATTAGCATTACCCCATGCCTGGTTCACACTGCTTGTACTTTAGTTTTTTGGCGTTCTTGTTCGTTTTTGTTTATTTGTTTTGTCTTTGTTATACTGTCCCGGTTCATGTTGCTGTGAATTGCCGTGATTTTGGATTTCTGATTTTAGAATTTCCCCCTTCCTCGTTCTTGCTTCGGTATTCGTCTGCCGATGTATCTACAAAATATCTCAAAATAAAAAAAATCTGTCTGATATTTTCATTAGGATCGATCTACCTTAAGAAAAAAAAATGATAATGTTTAATTGTAAAGATTTTGTTAGACATTTAGGGACTCCATTTTTTATTATTTTTTCTATTCCTTCCGCCTAGTGAAAATAATGCAGTTACATACATGAGTAATCATTTTCAATACTTTGGTGCACTTATCTTCGTTTTGTAACTAAGACCGATAGAATGTTGTTAAATTATCATCTTAATTTGACTTGTATTGCATCTGATATTGGTTTTCTGTTGTAATCACTGCAATCTATAATCTGTTTTATTTACGTTTCGGTTGTAATGATGTCTGCTGATATTCCTGTTGTTAACATATCTGTATTTAACTGATTTTTAAATGTTAATGAAAGGAAATTTAAAAGATATCATCTATAGCGTCTACGCTTTGATATCAAAACATAAACATTCGAATCAGATTGGCATTTGTAAACATTGCTCAGCTTAAAAAGACATGTCTTTGAGCAGTAATATCTATTTTCAATTCAATTTTTTAAATAACAAAATACCGAAGTTACTGTAAATTTAGATTCTGGATATGCGCATTTCGACAACCTATGTCTCTTCAGTGTAGATTAAATCAAAACATTTGGAAATCCATATTTAAAACCAAAAACGTGTAAAAGCTGATAGAGAACAAATTACCAATATGATCTAAAAAGAAGGGCAAAGTCAGACATGTACAGACCTATGCAAGAGGGAGATACTCCTTAGTTTTTTACATAATTTTATTTTTCTGAAATTAAGATATTGCAATCGTTAAAATAAAATTTAAGTTATCAGATTTGACGGATTAATACAGCAATTAATGATAATTGATATCATGCATATGCATATCACGAGTTCAGGATTTTCACAATGTATATAACTAATTGTAAAACATACAAGAACATTTAACCAGGTAAGTTAATATGATACTCTTGTTTCTAGGCTATGAGGACAATAATAAGCTTATAGTTCCTCGAGACTTGCGTTTGCTTTTAAGTTAGCTGTCACAAACTGCTCACACTAAAAGTAATTTTACGGCAATTAATGTTGATTTCTTGACACCTTGTGTTGGTGTTACTCTGTAAAGGTAGAATTTTTTAAGTTCATTGTTTGAAGGTGTATGGTGAAGATGAATGGTCTCGACATATTTCAGTTGTAGTGTACTTGTTCTTGAGAGAATATCTCATAAAGATAAACTACCATACTTTCAAATCTTTGTATTCTATTTTTTATGTCCCCGCGACGACAAGTCGGGGGCATATTGCTTTACCCATGTCCGTCCGTCCGTCCATAATTTTCGTCCGTCCGTAATTCCGTCCGTCCCATCTCTGATAAGCTATTATTCTAGATAAATCCTCCCACAATATTAATACTAAATTTTCTTACTTTGCACAGTGATTAGGCGTGGCTTGAAGATGTGCATATTGTCATGGTTTAGATTTTGGCCAAAATTTGTGATTTTTAGGGGTAGTTAAACTTGGCCATTTTATCGAAAGGTGAGTTCTGGACCTGTTATTCCGGATAACTCCTCCCACAATATTAAAGCTACATTTATTTTACTTTGCCCAGTGATTAGGCATAAATTGAAGATGTGCTTATTATCATGGTTAAGATTTTCGCCAAAAATTGTGATTTTGAGGGGTAGTTGAACTTGGCCATTTTATTGAAATGTGTAGTCTGGAACTCTTTTCCGGACAACTGCTCCCAAAATATTTAAGCTACATTTATTTTACTTTGCACAGTTATTGGGCTTGGATTGAAGATGTGCATGTTGTCATGGTTTAGATTTTGGCCAAAAATTGTGATTTTCAAGGGTAGCTGAACTTGGCCATTTTATTGAAATGTGTATTCTGGAACTCTTATTCCCGACAACTCCTCCCACAATGTTAAAGCTACATTTATTTTACTTTGCAAAGTGATTGGGTATGGATTGAAGATGTGCATATTGTCGTATTAAATATTTTGGCCAAAATTTGTGATTTTGAGGGGTAGTTGAACTTTACCATTTTATCAAAATGTGTGTTCTGGAACTGCTATTTCGGACAATACCTCCCATAGTATTAAAGTCACAGTTATATTAAGTGCTTACAAATTGGATATCCAACTGCGGGGGCATCATATGTGTCTTACAGACACAAACAGAGTAGATAAATTTTATCCAAAACTGGAATATAAACACATGGTGAAAACTTGGATGATGGCAGCGGGGGCATTTAGTCTCTCTTGTTTTTTTCGTATCTTTCAAACGTTATTATAAGTTCTTGCACGTATTTTATTATGCCATGTGTTTTTTTCATTGACTCGATAAAAGTACTGTTGTGATTCTTATCTATTAAGTATTATTTTTGTCGGTGAAAACGATCATAAAAACACTTTGCCCGATAAATTTATGTGTTTTAACAAATAATAAAAAATGAATAATAAAAAAATAAATGTAGCGTTTTGTCGACGTATATACATGCAGCAATAACTTTTGTTCTAACGGGTGCAAAGCTCATTTTTGAAAGACTGGGTTGACTTTAAGATGTAGAAGTACAATAAAACCGTTGTCCCATGGCTTGAATTGTCCGTGTATTTGTAGATTTTCTTTGTCTCATGTTCATTTACTTCATATTCTTTAAATGATTATTAAAGCCAACAGTTTGTCTTTTCGGCAGTATGGAATCCAAAAAAGAATTCTTCGACCGAGAGTTTATGCTCTCTTTGTATATCACTCATGCTGTACTTGATCTTGAGAGAAGTTTCCATATGGAAACATTACCATATTTTTAAAATTGTGGCGTTTGTTTTTTGTTTTTTGTTTTGTTTTTGTTTGTTTTTTTTTTAGATTTTTCATTTATTTATTTATTTATTTTCTTTCTTTTTTTTGTAATTTACAAGTATTTTTCTTACCATCTGTTTATAGTTACCCCATTTCAATATTTCATTATGCACAGTTTTGTTGCTTTAAGATGAAAACAACAATATGGGAGTTGTACCATTACTATGATTGTTTCAAATTCCTTTTAATATTTAGTTGAGACAAACATCACCAAGTCCACCCTAATTTTTAGTAGAATATATGGAAACAATATATTCTCACTAGATCAGTGATGTTAACATACAATATTAAACATGAACATGTAGATTAATAAAATTATCAGTAAAACTTTTCTTCTCCGTCCAGATTTCTCATCTAGCTGCCTTTGGATCAATTCATATTAGGAATAAGAGACCCTTTGGAAAGGTTCATTATATTTACCTGTAATCATATTAAATATGAAGGGACATATTGCACGAAAGCTAAATACTTCGAACATGATCACTTTAAACGTTTCTTAAATGGTCAATATAATTACACATAACTATGTTAATTATGTTAACAAACCGGATATTCTAGTTCTATGGAAAATTCTTTCACAAAATCGTCACTTACAATAGACTTGTATTAAAACGTCATCAGAATAACTATCCGCATAGTCACACTGTCAGGACTTTATTTTTGTGGCGTTCTTGTTTATTTATGGTACTTCGCTTTATATTGTCTATATTTGTGTTGCATGTTTACTGCTGTGGGATTTGGATTTTTTCATTGAATTTATTTCTGTTTTGTCCATTTTTTTTATTTGTTTGCATGTAAGATTTATTTCTGTTTTATGCATTTTTGGTTTTTGTTTGCGGAAATTTTCATTTTATTTCATTGCGTTATGGTTGATTTGTGAGTTCATTGTGCTGTAATTTCGACTTCAATTTATTGTTTATAGTTTATTTATTTTGACCACTTCTATTGTAAAATCTTACTATTATGCACTTTTGTAAATTAATGCGGTGCCGACATTTTTGTTTCATTTTGATGTCAGCTAAAAAGATAAACGACGCCTTACAAGTCCCTAGATGACGTTAATTCAATTTCCTGTTTGTTTGACGTGTTTGAAGGCTTCAGGACTAATTTTGATCTTTGTACAATTTTTTTCGATGTCATTTTGATCATATCAAATTTTATTTTAAATGTAATGCTTTGATTTCTAAAGTGATTGAAGTATTTGAGACTGTACAATTGACTTATGCACATAAAAGAAGATTTTTCTTGATGTTAACCTTTGAAATTTAAATCTAAATTGCATTTACGAAACATATTTACATTCGGAAATGTGTTTCATCTCAAGTTTTAATTATCTGATATTGCCGTATTACCTACCAGTTCTCTTCTTTCATACATACGAGACATGAATATTCATTCCAAAGAATTATATTATCAATAAATGTCTAACTAAATGAACTTTCAGGACAGTACAATTAAAAAACAAAACGAGATTAAATAAATTATCGAAACATGAAATCAGTTTTTGACGTGAAATTGAAACCCCGTTGGATTTTTAAATTAGATCGCGATTTGTAGAAATAACGAGATTTTTTTATACAAAAATATTCAATGTGAAAGAAAATCATCTGATCACTCACAAAGAGTTAATGGGCATCGTTTGACATTTAGCAATAAATTAAATTCAAGCCGGTGCTAGGACTGTCTTGACCTTACTATGAGGAAGTAGCAATTAATGCTCTAAGTTGAATGGTGACCACAAGACGAAGAACAATAAAAGCTGTTTTCCATTGATTGGTTTTTACCATGTAGTTGTAGAGACCTTTTCTCACGAGCATTAAGACTATATCCTTTTAATTATTGTTCACGCAATTCTGTTGTTCCAATTACTCCTAAAGGAGTGTTTCTTTTGTTTGTATGAATTCTCGTAAGCTTCTTTTGATATACACTAATAAAATAAAAAGAAAAATCTTTTCCTTGAGACATAACTTATAAAACATGAGGTTGCACGCGTTGTCGTGCTAGGCATACCTCCACTCGTATTATTGTATGCATTTAAAGTTAAAAATGGCAAAGTCCCGCCAAACAGGAAGTTGATATCATATAGGTGACCTAAATGGCAGACGACACACTCCCCCTATCTATAAAGTCAAATACAATTTTTTTTTAAATCGGCCTAGCAGTAGCTGAGAAAAAAGCGACGAAAATTTTCACTATTTTTAATAAAGGTAAAATGGCTAAGTCCTGCCAAACAGGAAGTTGATATCATTGGGTGACCAAAATTGCATATGACCAATGTCCCTATATATAAAAACAAATACCAAATTTGAAATAAATTGGCCCAGCAGTAACTGAGAAAAGTTCGACGACATTCGGACGGATGGACGGAAGGGCGGACAGACAAGGGTATTCCAACATACCACCCACTCACGAATGGGGGTATAAAAACAAAACGGATTTAAGTTTCAAAATGATCATTTATACTTTGCGAGAAACAACTTCCAAGACAAAACTAAATGATATTTCTAGACTGAAATGACATATAGTCTAAAAAGATGCGCCGTTTTAAATAAATTTTAAGATTATTTTAAGTCGATTCACAAAAGGTCGAACCATTGATATTCTAGAAGTAGTCCGGCTAACATTTTGCTGGAAAGTCGTTTATCATTATGACATTCTGAAGAAATACAAATGGGAAATGTCTGTGATTTATAGCCGTTCGCTGTGCAATATATTGACAAAATAAGCTTTTAAAGCTTTGAGAAAGCCTAGATATTTCAGACGAAAAATATGTTACTTTCTCTGAGACATTTACATGCAATTAAATATCAAAGTTTCTGTAAATGAAATTTGTACAGAATGCCGTTTCGTGAAATTGTAATTGTAAGGTTAAATCTAGCTATTTTGAAGACCGAAAACCTTGGAATTTTTTAAAAGCTGATTTTTCGCTCTCTACTTAGGCCCTTTTATTCAGTTTTTAAACATTAATCGATGCTTTATTTCTAAATATTTTGATTTGATTTCATCTGTACTTCAGAGACATATTATTAAGTTGTCGAAATTGTCATCTGTAGAAACTAATAAGTAGTAACTTCAGTATTTAGTCATTTATCACCACTCGGTTGACGCCTCTGCTGCTCAAAGATGCTCTATACCAACTAAAATAATCATTTTTTTTCGTCGCTGGCTCGAAAACGGGTTTGATGTTCGAATTCAAGAATGTTTTTCTTCAAAATAAGAAGTATCACCCTTGCGTTTAGACTTTACTTGTCTTTACTTGATCATTGTATAATGTTTTGAAAAACCGTCATGTTATAAAGGCCGCACGTCCGTTATTACAGTCTATAGCAAGTTTTCCATAAACAAAATGACATTGTTAAGTTTTCCCATCCTTGGAGATGAGTAATTTACCTGTACAGCAAAGATATGAAAGGTTTGCTTTAATTTTAGATAACAAGTATGTTAAAAAAGGTCGTGCTGTTATGATAATATTGTGTTTGTTAGTAGTTAGAAAATGACAATTCTGCCTCAAGACCATTTTCAAGCAGAAATCCTGCATCAAAACCCACTTCGGGGGCCCTGGGATGCAAATGGGGATTGAGCGAGGTGGGGGATACTGAAAAGTGCAGGGAGGCAAGGTATCTGGGGCGTGGAGGGTCTTTTCCGATGGGGAAATACCTCGTCGGAAAAGATTATTTTTCTGGCGTAATTCTTACTGAATTACCTCCCCTGATTTTTTCGGGGAAAATAGCATTTTTGCAAATTATTCGCTCCAGAGACTAAGGAAGGGAGAAAAAATCTACCAGAATTCCTAAAATATACTTCTGATGAGATTTCAATAATTTTTCTCAGGGGTATCATCTATCCCACCCACCACCACGCGCCTCTTCTCAAACTTTCGACGGACGGGCTTATGGAGCTCCTCGGCTAGCTGGTCAGACCAGCGCACTTTTTTTTCTTAATCCCCAGCCCAAATCGAGCCTTGGTGCCGATGATTGGTCTCATGATACTTCGATCCATGCGCTCGCGGGCCGTGGGCTGCTGAATGCCGTCCAGCTCCTTGAGCATGGTCTTATCGCAGATGGAATTGCGGGCGGCCGTATCCTGATGCTGAGCATAGCAGAGGTCGTGAAGATAGGAGGCCTTATCCACGCGATTGATGGGCATGGACCAGGGCTTGGGGGTACCGTCTGCCTTCAGACGCTTATGAAGCTTGGTGCCGGGTCCGGTGAAATTATGCACTGGTAAGTGCATTTCCACGGGCATGCAATTGAGCATCTTATTCCAGAGCCCGGCGCCCGAAGCAGCGATAAATTGGGATTTCTGGGAGCCGCAGACGGCGCAGGTTCCAACCTTCCGCAGCCTCCCATTGCTTGCCACCACCTCGTGGACCCCGAGCGTATCGGTGGGCTTTCGGCATTTCACGCAGTAGATCATGCTTTATCTATATAAATGAACGTGCACGATATCTCTTACAATGCCACCACACCCACCAGGAGCAATCATTATCTCCTCCCCCAGCGATCGATTCGCGGTCTGATGGTCGGGAAGTCGGGCTGCGGCAAAACCACGCTGCTGAATAATCTTCTCCTTCGCTCTGGATGGCTGGACTACGATCGCCTCTACGTTTTCGGGAAATCTCTTCACCAGCCAAACTATCAGCTCTTGCGAGCGGCACTGGAGAAGGGTCTGACCAAAGAGACCATCCGAGAGCTTCTCACCCTGCAGGATGAATATCCGCTGCTAGATCTCGTCGAGGCTCTGCCCCGAGGGTCTGGTGGGATCGATGCCTCCTTCTTCGAGCAAGATGGTGATGTGCCCCATCCCCGCGAGCTCGATCCGACGGATAAGAATCTGATGGTCTTCGACGATTTGATGCTGAGCAAGCAAAATAAGTGCGAGGATTGCTACGTGCGCGGCCGCCATAAGAACGTTGATTGCTTCTACCTCTGCCAGAGCTACTTCAAGCTACCGCGGCAGACCATCCGGGAAAATGCCAACTTCATCTGCCTCTTCCGCCAGGACGATCGGAATCTCGATCATATCCATCGCGACTTCTGCACGGACCTATCGCTCGACCAATTCAAGACCCCCTGCCGCCGATGCTGGTCGGACCGGAGCCCCACGGATTCGTGACCATCGATCTGACCAGTCCCCGAGAGGCTGGAAGATATCGATCCAAACTAGATGAATTCTTCGTAGTGCCAGATAAATTATGAATCCCATGATCTTGACCCAAATCGTCGAGCGGATCATCCCCTGGAGAGATCTCTGCCGCCGGTGCTCGCTCGAGCATCACCTCAAGCAATTCAAGGATTTCGGGCGATGCTGGTGTGGAGTGGATGATCCGAGAGTCGGTCTGAAGAAGTGCGGCGATCTCTGCCAATCTTGCATTTCCCAGCGCCTGCAAGCCCATGTGGCGGAGAGTGGTGAATGCCGATGCCTGTGCAAGCATGGTGAGACGGAGATGGTGGATGGAGAGTGCGGTAGATGTGGATTGGTATGGCTCATTCCCCGTCATGCCCCGGACGATATCAGCACCCTGGGGAGATATAGCACCAAACCCCGTCCTTGGCCCCAACCTCCCTGCGGTCAAAAGGTGGTGAGAGGGCATCCATGCCAGCTTCCTTGCCGACGGGGAGAGGATATGTGCGCGAAGCATATTGCCGTATCGTTGAAAGTGCGCTGCCAGCACGAGTGCAAGACCGGAAGAATCTGCAATAAGACTTGCCTCGAAGGATCCTCCGTCTGCCGCCTCCATCGTCTGAAACCCTCTCAATCGCCAAACGCTTCCCCAAACGCTCCCTCAAACGCTTCCCGATCGCCAAACGCTCCCTCAAACGCTCCCTCAAACGCCTCTCAATCGCCGAACGCTTCCCCGAACGCTCCCTNCGCTCCCTAAACGCCTCTCCATCGCCGAACGCTTCGCCGAACGCCCCCTCCTTTGCTCAACGCCCCTCTCGAATCCTCCTCCCCTTGGCCTCATCCGCTCGGAGCGTACCGCCTGGGCAGCCAAGTATGGCCGATGGTGGTGAGGTCGCTTGCCTTTTCGGATGCTCCAGGGTATCCGAAAAGCCATGATCGTAGGCATTCCCCTATATAAATGAGCTTCATCAAGATCACGAGCAAGGAGCAGCGCGATGCTCTAGCCAAATCGCTGCACGACGTGAAGCAGAGTATCAAGGCGAATCAGCTGAAGGATCGCTTGGATAAGCTGGGGGTAAGTCGAGACCTCGGCAAATTCTTCAAGCCCGTGGCGGAGGCCCAGGAGAAAGCTGCCTTGGAAATCACCAAGAATCTGCCGCCCCCACCCCAACCCCGCCTTGCCCCCTCCTCCAGACTTTGCAGATCCGCTTCGATCGAAGAGGATCCCAGCATCATCCTAGGCCCCCGGGCGCAGCACTATCTTCAAAGGAGTATGACCAATCAGGCGGATCATACTTTTGGGTTGAGATCGGAGAATGGTGGAATTTTCATCGGAAATGCTCCAGTCACTTTCGACGGCGACGATCTCCTGGTCAATGGCCAGCGATATAAGGGGACCCCTGGGCTCTGGGAGCTCATGGTGATGAAGAGGCCCGACGATTTCGAAATGGACGATCTGGAGACTTACGGCGATATCCTGAAGAAGACCTATGCTCTCTACCAGAATAATAGTGCCCTCTCCAAGACGCCAAAATCCAACTGCAGCTTCAAGTGGAAGGCCATCGTATCCCATATTTATGATGAGGATAAGAAAGGGAGCGGGATGCTCTTACTCCCCTCAGACCCGACGCAGCTGACCGAGCGCTTAGATTTATGAGGCGAGGCTTTCAAGGCTGGGAATTTCGGCACCCGCAATGAGATCGTGGCCATCCTCGACTCCCTCCGGAGTGGAAAGTATATCGATAATGCCAGGTATAAGCGCCTTCATCGTAATATCCTTAAATAAACTATGCTAGTCACGAAGCACGGATATCGCCGCAAATATGCGGTCGGGGGTCGGGGAATATTCAATACCATGAAGAATCTGCTCGGGCGAGTCTTCACTTCTGCAGCCGCCAAGACCCTGGGAAAGAAGGCTGCCACCGCCCCCACCAATGCAGCCATCAAGGGAGTGGAGAAGGGCGCCACCAAAGAAGTGGATCATCTGGTGAGTAAGATCCCCTCCAAGCCTAAGCCCAAGTGCAAGCTTCCACCGAAAGCCTCCGCCATCCTATCGAAGCACGAGGGGAATATCCATAATCTCATCGCAGGCACAGGCATCGCACGCGTGCATACCCCCTAAATAAATGGCCGAGATGATGAATCTCCGTGAAGACCTAGTCTTCGACGAAAGCATCCAGGAGTACGAATTCAATGAATATCATCCCATCACCGGGACGCAGCTGAATAGCTCCGGCACCGAGATCCGCCTCAGCATCGAGTCGCAGGATCTCTTCCTCCATCCCTCTCATAGCTACCTCTTGCTGGAAGGAAGACTCCAGAAGGGAGATGGGTCGGCCTTTGCCGATGCCAATCTCATCTCCCTCATCAAATCAATAATGCTATGATGTACCTCTTCAAATCCATCACCTACAAGCTTTCCGGGCAGACGATCGAGCATTTGAACGATCCCGGGGTCGCCACTACCATGCTGGGCCTTCTCACGTATCCAGACGATTTTTCTAAGTCCCAAGGCCTCAATCAGCTCTGGGTTAAGGATACCTCCGCAGAGGCCGCCGCCGAGAATCTGGGATTTGCCGCGCGCAAGGGCTACGTCATCGCCAAGCCTGCCAATAAGGGAACCTTCTCCTTCGCCATCCCCTTGAAGCATATCTTCGGCTTTGCCCAGGACTACGGAAAGCTGGTCTACGGATTCAAGCATGAGCTCACTCTCGTCCGCGCCTCGGATAATGACGCCATCTTCCGGGATGCTGCCAATATCAACGATCCTGGCAAGATCGTCCTCAGCAATCTCTCATGGTTCGTCCCCCACGTGATGCCCTCCGACGACCAAAAGCTGCGGCTCTATAAGACCATCGAGAGCAAGGTGAAGCTAGATATCGGCTTCTGCATGAGGCAGTGCGATTCGATCGGCGTCCCCGAAAGGCGTGAATTCACCTGGCGCCTATCCACCCGAAGCAGCCCTGAAAGACCCCGATGGGTGATCGTCGCCTTCCAGACCGATAAGAGTAACGATCAAGAAGCCAACCCCGCCATCTTCGATCACTGCCGCGTGAATGATATCTGGGGCACTTCCCAGAGATATCCTGGCGTGGGCCATCGCGCCTCCTTCACGAATCAGAGGATCTCCAGGCTCTATAAGGAGGCCGCTGATTTCCGCTGGAAATTCTTCAATATGGATCACCTGGTGAGCAATCCAGGCATCACCCCCGCCGACTTCATGGATCTCCATCCCCTCTTCGTATTCGCGGTCTCCAAGCAGAGCGAGCGCCTCAAGAACTCGACGATCGACGTCTATATCAAGGTGAGATTCGATCAGAACGTCGCCCCCAATACCCAAGCCTACGCCCTGGTCATCTCCGATCGCATCCTCCAATTCGAATCAGATGGCCGCAAGATGAGCGTCGTCTACTGAGCCATATATAAATGACCGAGCTTCAGCGGATCGCCAAGAATACGGCCACGAAGCGTGGCTTCTCCCTGGTCATCTCCGGTCGAGGCGGCAGAATATCCACGCGATTCCATCAGCCCATCCGCCTGGACCCCTCCAAGAGCTACGAGATGGCCCTGGTCAACCTTGAGACCTACTACTCCTTCCCAAATATCCATGAGAGAAATCGCGTCTTCTCCTACTCCCCGATAATGGAGTGCGCTGGTTCTCCATCGCCCTGAAGGTCGGATCCTACGATATCGATGATATCAATGCCGAGATCCAGAGGTGTATGCGTCAAAATGGCCACGGCGCCAAGATCATCATCGGTGCCAATCGTGCGACTCTGAGAGCCGTCCTCATCCCCCGAGAGCACTACCAAGTGAATTTTGATGTCCCCAATAGCCTCCGGACCGTCCTAGGATTCAACGATGAGACCTATACCTACGATCCCGAGACCAATGGATATTTCGAGAGCAAGAGCATCGTGAATATCATCAACGTCAATAGCGTCCTGGCGAATAGCGATATCATCAGTGGAAGCTACGTCGATGGCGTGCAGCAGCCCGTCATTTATAGCTTTTTCCCCAACGTCTCCCCCGGCATGAAGATCGTCAAGAATCCCAAGAATCTGATCTATCTTCCGGTGACCGTGAATACCATCCACTCATTGGAGACGCATATCACCGATCAGAATGGCCTGCCCATCGATCTCCGCGGAGAGCACTTGACCATGCGCTTCCATCTTCGCGAGATATAAATAAATGACGTATTCCGAGTATGGTCTGAACCTGAGCTCAAGTCAGACTGATAAGCTCAGACTCGCAGCCAAGCGCAAGCCGTGCCCCGTGAGCATCCGCCTCTCGCACGAGAATCTCTCGGGCAAGGATACGATCGGCAGATCCAGAAGATCAATAAGCTCAAGCGGGCCGGCGAAGGAGGAATGACCTTGGAGATGAGCACCACCCAGCTGAAGCAGAATATGCAGAAAGAAGGTGGATTCCTCCCCATGCTCGCCGGCCTGGCGATGAGAGCCCTCCCCATGGTTGCCAAGACCTCCTTCCAGCCTTGGGAGTAGGTGCCTTTAGCGGTCTGGGTCGCGTCGCCGTCAATAAGGCCTTGAGGTCGGGATTATACCTCAAGAGAGGTGGCCAGGTTTGCTGCTTGAAGCCTCACGGGAAGGGCTTATATCCCTCCCCCGCCCGACTGCCGAAGATCGTTCAGGGTGACGACTTATATCTGAAGCGCGATGGTAAGCTCTACGACGGCTCCGGATTGATCCTAGGCCCCAATAGCCCTTTCAAGAACGTCCCCCTCCTTGGCATGCTTCTCTAGGGCCCCTAGATAAATGAGCGACGAAGCAGATGCCCGATTCGAGGATTTCCTGGAGTCTGAGGCCCAGAGATATACCCGCATGCTCCGCATCTATAAGCGATTGGATAAGGTGGTCTCCACTATCCAAGCTGCGGCCTCCAACAGCAGTCTATTGCTTACCAGCGGCACCATGGGATCGGCTTTGACCGAAGTCGGTGCCGCGGCCTCCCTCCCCCTTGGATCCCTCGCTTGCTTGAGTGCGACGGCCACCCTAGTGCTCTCGCTGATTGCCAAGCGAATCGCAAAGAAGAAGAAAAAGCATCGTGATACTCTCCGCTTGGCCAGATCTTATCAGCCTCAGCTCCCGGGTGAAGATGATGCACCTGCCATCTGCCTGAAAAATTATTACGATGGAAAGGATCGCTTGCGCCAGCCCTCGCCCCCTTTCAGCGAAGATTTAGCCAAGCATTCCCAAGGCCCTCGCTAATCCCGCCTCCCTAAAAAAATCTTTTCCGATGGGTTTCCCCGTCGGAAAGGATTTCTCCCAGGCCCCTCAAATCACCACTTCAAAATCGAAGTAGTCGTGCCCGCTCTTCTTTGACTTCTTCATCCCATAATCATCAATCTTTAGCAGGTGCCACTTTTTCCGCGGTATCCGACGCATTTCTCAGACCAACCTGCTGCACGCCCAGACTTTGGTCTCTCCCCCTTTCCTTTCCAGCGTCAGAATCATCCCCTCCCCATACTGACTTTTCGTCTCCTTGACCCCCACCACTTGGAATATTTCCCAAGGCAGGTTGCGCCACATCATAATCGGCTGGCGTCTGGCCTCCCTTTGAGCCTGTGCCTTTTTTCTCACTTCCTCGTCGCTCTCTTTCCGCTCGGGGCCTAGCAATCGGATTTGCTGATCCGGATTTTGAGAAGATTCAGAATTCATGATCTATTGGATTTCGAGATTTTTAAATCTATTTTGGTGGCAAGACCCTCCACGCCCCAGATACCTTGCCTCCCTGCACTTTTCAGCATCTCCACCTCGCTCAATCCTCATTTGCATCCCAGGGCCCCCGAAGTGGGTTTTGATGCAGGATTTCTGCTTGAAAATGGTCTTGAGGCAGAATTGTCATTTTCTTACTACTTTTGTTTTGTTTATTTTGTAAAACAAATATGGAATTATATCTCTTGGATTGGTTCTAATGCTACTGATGGGAAGTAAAGTCTTGAAACACGTGTACACTAGTACAAAAATTTACTGGCCATTATGTAACTTGGTTATTTTATACTTTGAAAGATCTTGCACAGCTCTGTCCTTAACTGATTTCGGCTTCGATAGTTATATCTTATTGGCTATTTGTTCTCTATTAGAACAAAAATACACATATTTCGGTTCATGGACTTCCAGATGTTTTGATTTTATCTGCACTGAAGATGAATAAGTTTTCGAAATGCACATATACAGAAACAAAATTCACTGTAGCTTCAGTATTTTGTTATTTGAAACCATGTGCCGTTGCCACCTCTGGTGAATCAGAGGTTCCGGGGGGTCTTAACCAGCTCAAAAGTCAGACTTGTCTGACATGAACAATTTACCTTGTGTTTTATTGAACTTTATCGTTTTTATTAAAAGCCCTACCCCATAAATACTGAGGCTTCTTTCCTTGTATTGCACTCGGTGGATCTCCTTGGTACTGGATTTGGCCTCCTGTTTCGAAATTTTTGAGTGCTTCTTTTTTTTATTATTATTATTAATTATTGACTATGGTCATCCATATTATTTGATTCTTATGCTACTGATGAGTGTTTACTCCTTAAAACACGTGTACAGCATAACGAAATTTAGTACTTATTATGCAACTTGGGTATTCATGTACTACCGGTATTAACATGATCAACAGTAAGTTATTCAAAGTATGATCAGAAAACTTTCTTAAAAAATGAAACGTCATTTTTTTAATTTATCATTTTTGAATTGCCGTGATTTTGGATTTATGATTTTAGAATTTCCACTTTCCTCGTTCTTGCTTCGGTATTCGTTTGCCGATGTACTTTGTAATTCAATTTGAAGCTTGTACAATAATCACATTCCTAAATTTCATAGTGATATTTTGTTCACGGATCATGATTATCAATCGAATTGACTTAAAATGTAGTATGTCAGTGCATACTGACATTTCAGTTCTGAATCTCAAACATAAATACAATTAGGATTATTGCAGACTCTTGCACTAGGGCGTAAAGAAGTATTCTTATCCTAATTCATTGCTGTTTCTTTCTTTGGCCTTTTGTCACAATATTTATACAGTATATAAATAAGTATTTTATCATGTTGTCAGGATAGCTAAGTGCCGAACATACTGTTAATTTAGTTTCCACTTATGGCCATTTTGATAAATTATGTTTAATCAGTGCAGATAAAATCTTTATAAACTCAAAGATGGTTAAAAACTGACAGAGAACAAATAACAAAGTTTATCTAAAGGGAAAGCCAAAAATCAGCTAGGGACAGAGCTTTGGATGAGGGAGCTACTATTAAGTTTTCAAAAAATTTTACAACAATGTTACAAAAGTGTGAAAAAGGTAAGTAAGAAGCGAACCGTCAATTAGACATCAATTATTTTATTATTACCTTTCCGTTATTTAATTTAAGGTTTGTATAATAATCAGAATCTCGAATATGTAAGCCGATTCTATTTGGAACCTTGCAATATCTAAATTTTGTTAAAAACTAAGGAGTATCTCCCTCATGAAAAGCTCTGTCCTTAGCTGATTTTGGCTTTACATTTAGATCATATTGTGTATTGTTCTCTATCAGTTTTTGAACATCTTTGAGTTTATGGTCTTCCAAACGTTTAGATTTTATCCCTACTGAAGAGACATAAGTTGTCGAAATGCGCATATGCAGAAAATAAATTTACAGTCACTTCGGTATTTAGTTATTCATATCGATATTTTGTTCATGCATTATGATTTTTAATCGAATTGTTTAAAAGTTTGTTGTATATCAGTGCACACTGCACCTCAAACATAACTACATAAGATTAATTGAAAACTCTTGCACAAATATAGAGATGCATTATTTTCCGAATTCATCTCTACTATATCTTTCTTTTGCTCTTTGTCACAATATCTGTACAGTAAGTAAATAAGTATCTTATAATATTGTATAGTTAAGTATAAGTTGTCGTCTAGTCAGTGTAATATATGAGCTACATGTACATCAGATTAAAACAAATTAATTTAAGAAAGCAATTGCGTAAAAATTTAAGTTGGCAGTTATAACAAAAAGTTTTGGTTGTCATTGAAAAGAAGTCAGAAGAGTGAGGACAGAAACGTCAGCTTTCTTCACATCCATATGAAGCTACCTTTTTCAACATATTGAAGAGATCTTTATACTGCGTTGAGCATGGCGTTTCTCAAAACTGGTTCTTCCTATTATGTAACGACTCACTCGCATCGACAAGTGTTGCATTTTTCCGTCACATGGAGACGCATCAGGTCAGACTTTTTGCCGAACCTTTTTAATGTCAATTCTTGAGTTCACATTGCTGGTGCTTTAGTTTTATGAGGTTTTTGTTTCCATTTTTCATTTTTACATATTTTTTCTTTGTCTTGCTTTCTTAATTCTTCTGAATTCGCGCTGGATATGAATTGCCGTGATATTTTATTTTGTAATTTCCACTGTCTTGGCGTAGGTATTCATTTGCCAATGTATTCTGATGCCGGACTGATAATCTTGTACTTTTCAAACTAACGCAACACAGAGATAATTTAGGAAAGCAGAACAAATGAAATTTCATATCAGAAAGGATATAAAAGTAGGCAGGTTAAACCTAAAAAAAGAAGCCTAACTAAGCTGAACATTCAATTGGTGTGATTTACTACACCTAACATTGGAATCTTGTCATATGCTCCACATGCTGTTCACTACTCTTAACACTTGAGTTTTATCGTATGCTCCAGCAGAATAGACTGGTACATACTGTCCCGGTGTTTTATACCCCCGCTTAAGCGGGCGGTATATAGTGATCATGGTGTCTGTCCGTTCGTCCATTTGTTATTCCGTCCGCCATAGGAGTACACAATTTGTGGCGACAACTCCTCCTACACTACTTGGTGAAATCCAATTAAACTTTTACAGAATGTTCAGTATACATTGCCATTGTGCACCATGTATTCAAAATTTGGATATGATCTTTTTTTTTTGGGGGGGGGGGAGATATGATATACGTGAGTTTTGTTCACATTTTTTTAGTCTATTATAATTTTGGGTTGGGTATTTGTTTATTGTTGATGGTTTATTTGAACTTAATATTTATCTCATTTTCAAATCTAAGTTTCATAACAACACCATTTCTAAACATTAAAAGTGTCTTGTTTTTCATTTTCTTTCGCTTATTTTTGTTTTCGATTTACTGGAAAAATGTTCTTTGATTTTTTGATTGGAATCCTTAAATTCCGTATTTGTCATATGTATTTTGAACAGTTATGACGTCTAGAGTACATTTCCTGTAGATTGATTATAGATTCTGTTACTTTGTCTTCTGCTTATGTGATTTGTGTATCGTTGAAATGTCTGAAATGATTGGTCTTTTCATTGAAGTATATATCGTCCAGTCGACATAACAAATAAAAAATGTATTTTTTAAATAATGGTGAAGTCAAATTGACATATTCATTTGCAGAACTTTGTGATGAATGTTACAAACTAAAATTCGAATTAATTGGCTTCACAGCACATTGGAGTAAATGCATATATTTGAATGAACATTTGTACAAGATATTCAAGAAAGTATTGTGGATAGGTAGTACCTACAAAGACGTTTTATGGCAAGTAAAACTCTTTTTTATTTTTATATTTAATCATTTCATCTCAAGACACTAAATATTCAGTTATGTTGGCATTTAATACTCGTGTTACTCTTATATAGAATATTCTCAAGCCTATGCAATTCGCAACGTATTTAATTTCCTTAAGCAAAAATAATGCAGACTTTCTCATTAGTTATAGCTATCTCTATGACCGCCTTATAAATCAAGGCTCCACAATATACCGTCTGGTACGATCATTCAAAGAATTTAGTAGATATCAGTCCATTGTGGAAAAATTCGAAGTTTCGGTTCGAACTGTGATACACGATCCTTCTTTCTTTTGCTTAGCCCTTGGGTGATTTTTTTTTCACTACCTACGACGTTTTAATGGTAAGTTGAGTTGCTACGGGATAAATGGAAGGGGAAGTTTGGCGTGCCATCAAATTGGATGATCCCCCTTTTTCGTCTGAAATGCATGCGCCAAGTCAGATCCATTGTGTAGACAATTTCTGGTTGTTTTGTAGCTTGTTTGCACTCTTGCCCTCTGAATTTCTGCTATTGACAATTCTCGGTAATTCTGTTATTAACCTCGGTTGTAGTTCAAAGTTTGTATAACTTCAAACGATTGGATCAACGGAATATATTACCTTACTATCAAATCCAATCTTTTACAACAAGGTAAAAGATTTCATAAATTTTTGCCATGCGTGGTGCAAATCATGCTTACCCTTCCGGAGCACCTGATGATACCTCATATTTGGTAGGGGTTCACACTGCTAGTGCTTTAGTTATGTTGCGTTCTTGTTCATTTTTTTTGTCATGCTGTCTCATTTCGTGTTGGATATGAATTGCCATGATTATGGATTTATGATTTTAGCATACCATTTTCCACATTCTTGCTTCGGTATTCGTTTGCCGATGTATTTTTAAAACATTTAAACAGTTTTATAGAAGATATCAGCATTCCATACACAATGTATGGCGTTACTCGTAAACAGTTTACTAAGAGCAGTTCTCATCCTCGTTTTAACGTTAACTTTGTTCCAAAAATCTAAAAGAACTTGGATGTCACTTGCATTCTTTACTTAATAAGGGATATTATACACATACTGCCTGCAATTGAGGGTGGTATACTAGATTACCACACGAAGGAAGTATATCACACGAGACGGTAGTCTCATATCGATGTTAATGTTTGTCTTTTGTATTTTACAAGTGTTTTTCTTGGACAGTTCCCTTGCCGATTGTGGCATGTGATAAGGATTTTCCGCCATTGTAAGTGTTTCCTGTAATATTTTTTTTTATAATTGTCCAATATATCTTTTAGTTGTTGATCTTTCGAATACTGTGAAAGTTTTATTGTTCGAGGGGTTCAAATTTTCGTGGATTTCCTGATTCGTCAAACCCACGAAATTAAGTTCCCTACTAAATGCATTTTTCCCTAAAGTTACAATGCATAGAATTCGAAACCACGAATTGAAGTACCAACGAATAAAAACCACTAAAATTGATGTCCACGAATATAAGTACTTCACCTTGTTTGATTTGATATGTTGAACTAGGCATTGGTAACTCCCAGGGCAATCCAACCTACACAGCTACTACTCTGTCTAAGAAGGAGATATTACAGAACCATAAATCTGTTTTGCTTTCCTTTGGGATTTCAACCAGAGAGGAAGACACCGATCTCCCTTACTTATACTGGGTACCAAAATAACACAAATGCCCATACAAACAACGGTACATCGCTGGATCTGCAAAATGTTCCACGAAACCTCTTTCTATGCTTTTAACCTCCATCTTGACAGCCGTAAAAGAGGGCCTTCAAAAATACTGTGACACTAGCTTTTCAAGAAGTGGTGTAAATGAAATGTGGATATTAAAAAACTTTAAAGATCTGCTTGACATCCTAAATTCAAGATCATAATCGCATTGTAACAGCATCAAAACTTTTGACTTCTCCACACTTTATACTACCATTCCTCATGAACAACTGAAATCTCGACTGAAAAACATAATTCATAGATGTTTCTTCCCTAAGAACGGCGAACGAAGATATAAGTACATTGTCATAGGCAGAGAACAAGCATATTTTGTGACATACGACTCAGAATCACAGAAAAAATACACGGCGTAAGAAGTGATTAAAATGGTAGAGTTTCTGATTGACAATATATTTGTCCAGTTTGGAGGATTTGTTTTCAACAGACCATTGGAATTCCAATAGGAACAAACTGTGCACCTCTTTTAGCCGATCTGTTTCTCCACTCTTTTGAGGCAGAATTCATTGAAGGGCTTCTTCAAAATAAAGACAAAAACTGGTCCAGTCCTTTAATTACAGCTTCCGTTATATCGATGATATTTTATCACTAAACAACCCTCGGTTTGGTGATTTTCTTCATCTCATTTATCCAAAAGAGCTTGAAATTAAGGTAAACAGATACTTCAACATTGGCATCGTTCCAACTCTGTTGTAGCATCCTTTGGCATCAAAGCGGATGATGATAACAATCAGGTCCCCTACATCTACTGGGTCCCTAAACTTCATAAGAACCCATTCAAACAGAGATTTATTGCGGGGTCTTCCAGATGCACCACTAAGCCACTTTCTAAGCTCCTTACTACTTTATTGACCGCAGTCAGAGATGGCCTGAAAAGTTACTGTGATAAAGTCTACTCCACGAGCGGCGTCAATCAGATGTGGATTCTAAAAAATTCTAAAGATCTTCTCGAACAGCTATCCTCTAGCAGTCTTACCCATTGCCACAGCATACAAACCTTTGATTTTTCTACTCTTTATACTACCCTGCCACACAATAAATTGAAAACAGTAATTTCGGATTTGATACATCAATGTTTCTGCACTAAAAACGGAGAACGCAGATACACTTATTTAGTAGTAGGGAAAGACAAAACGTATTTTGTAAAGAAGTACACTGGAATTGACGTAATCAAGATGTTGGAATTTTTAATAGATAATATTTTTGTCGAATTTGGAGGCCGTGTTTTTCAACAGACAATCGGGATTCCCATGGGAACTAATTGCGCGCCACTTTTAGCTGATCTCTTCCTTTTTTCGTATGAGGCGAAGTTTTTACAAGGGCTTACATAGAAAAAACAAAAACATTTAGCCCAGTCCTTTAATTTCAGCTTCCGCTACATAGACGATGTGCTTTCTCTTAATAATCCAAAATTCAAGGAATATTTACACCAGATCTATCCCAATGAGCTTGCAATTAGAGAGACTACCGATACACCTACTTCAGCTTCGTATTTAGATCTTTTAATTTACATTGACGAAAATGGACGTTTGAAACCTAAGCTGTATGACAAACGTGATGATTTTAACTTCCCAATTGTGAACTTTCCCTTTCTGAGAAGCAATATACATACCTCTCCAGCCTATGGAGTTTACATTTCACAGTTGATTCGTTACTGTCGGGCATGCAGTTTATATAGTGACTTTTTAGTTAGAGCAAAAACACTGTCCCAAAAGCTGCTTAGTCAGGGATTTGTTCAGCATTTGTTACTTTCATCCCTTCAGAAATTCTATGGCCGTCACCATGACATCATTGACAGATATGACGTGTCTGTGTCCCAAATGAAAACGGACATTTTCAGCTAGATTTCACGTCTTCACGGATTTGACATAACCGGATTTGACTCAACCCCGGATTGACTGACTGATAGTGTGACGGGTGCCGCTAACGCAAGGCATGCTTACCCTTCCGGAGCACCTGATGTCACTCCCAGTTTTCATGGGAGTTCACACTATGAGTACCTTAGTTCTTAATGTTATCTTTTTATTTCCGTGCATTGTAGCTGTCTCACGTCCTTGTTTTGTCTTTGTTTTTATCTGTTACCGTTTTTGCCATGTCTTTGGACTTCGATTTTTGTAGTCATCACTTCCCTTGTTCCTTCGGTATTCTACTGCCGTTGTTTCTTGACCTTCATCTTGAAATTGACAACAGAAGTACATTACAAACTAGGTTGTATGACAAACGCGATGACTTCACTTTTCCAATAGTAAACTTCCCTTTTCTTTGTGGCAACATTCCAAAAGCACCCGCATATGGAGATTACATCTCACAACTCATTTGCTATTCAAGAGCTTGTGGTCGATACAGCGACTTCCTTGATAGAACCCAGTTGCTTACAAATAGACTACTTAAAGAAGGGTACGTTGCCAAAAACTTACAGTCATCACTACAGAAGTTTTATGGCCAACATCACGATCTTGTCGATCGTTACGGAATATCTGTTTCCCAGATGACAACAGATCTTTCCCTCTACAACTAAAGTTTGTTTTACTCTATCGGATTTGACTTTACTACCGGAGTTGACATGTTCAACACGGCGGGTGTCTTATAAGAAGCAGGAGATGCTTACTCTACCGGTACACCTGATCTCACCCATGGTTTTTATTGGGTCCGTGTTGTTCATCTGTATGTGTGTCTTCGTTTTTCTTTTTTGTCCCGTATTCAAGTGGTGTCCTTGTTTCTTAGTGTTTCAAATGTTGCCTTTGTCCATGGATTGTTCGTTCTTTGACGGTTCGGTTCTCACTTACTAGAAGAAGGGATATATTGTGTGGAAATGACCATCTGCAGAAACTAGATTTCCAGTTACCTTAGTACTAGATCATCTAATTAATTTATAAACACACAATTGCCTGATTTAATGTTCATTGGAACAAAACCATTTAATTTTGAGACGCTTTTTTTATCAGTAACGTGAACTTCTTATCCAACTAATAACTAAAGGGATGGTTTTTCATTCTATTGTTTATGTTTTGTTTGATAGTAGTATCCAAGTTTTGATGTATCAAACATAATCTAAATATTTGTTATAGTAATCGAAATATAAAAATATATTCTTTAAGTAAGCAAAATTCAAAAATTAAAAAAAAAATCCCAAGATCCTTTATTTTTCAAATCGAAAGCACATTTTTTCAGTTTTACAGTTAAGCCTTTGAGCATTTTTTGGCATTCTAACTGGTATCCATTGCCCCCTCTAATAACGGATTGCTTATCAGTTGTGTTGCATTAGAGGAAAAGGCTTAGTTCGTACTTTTTCATACCATTACTTCATGGTTATCATATAAGTGATCATTTTGCAACGACCTACACTGAATAAATTGGAAATAAAAAAAAACAAAAGGTACAAAACAATCTAATTTACCTTACAATTTCAATCTCCATATCAGCAGCAAGTCATTTGATAAAATTCAATATCATATAAAATGACTGGTTTGAATTCCTACCTTTCTTCGTTTTCGTTTCAAGTTGCATTGTACGTTTGGATTACAATATTTTGAAGAATTAGTTTTGATCTGTTGAAGAAATCGCTGTACATTCTATACCAACAAATTCTACAGTTTTTAGCAGCAATAAAGATGTAAAATATAGGATTCGTTCGGGAATCATATACGTTTTTGAAGCAATTCTGTTACCAATCTGGTAGATTTCTAGCACAGTAGCAAATAAAATTGGCATTTGATTACTCTTTAAGGACTGTAATATATCACTGCCAATGCATCATCGTCATGCAAATTATATCTATTTTGATGACAACCATTTTGTCATCTATAGACAACGGTTCATATTAAGCATTAACGCAATAAACATACCGAGACAAATTACGTTATCTTAAATTCGTGCTTTACATTTCTATTAGTTCTTCTAAGACAGTTTGTCTGTATGTATCTATTCAACGCAAAGAAATTGATATGCATCCTCCATTTATTTCATCTAAGAGGTTACAAAAGAACATGAACGCAGTCAAAATGCTTATAAAAATTGAAATTGTTGTAAATTCCTATTTATTCAAGGGAGACTGGAATGATTTTTCCAAAGATACTATCTACAGATCAGAATTTCACTTCAGTTCCAGTATATTGTAATTCATATAGACTTTATATTACAAGTTTGATTTTTTAAAATTATTTTTACAAAAACCATATTTTACCACCTAACCAGGGGATTGCTGGGTGTTTGTGTAAACATAACCGGTGCTAGGAGTCGTCTGGAACTTTCTTTGAGGTATGACAAAAGTTCATAGTTGAAGGCCATTGAAGGTTTCCAAATGTTTCTATTTTATCTTCACTGAAGAGACATAAATGAAATAAAAGGGACAACAGGAAATGTCAAAAGTTGTCGAAATGCGCATATGCAGAATCAAAATTTACAGTAACTTCGGTATTTTATTATTTGACTTCAAGATGAAGAACAACAATAAAAGCTTTGCTCCTTTGCTTGGTTCTACTATGTACTTGTAGAGACTTGGTCTCATGTGCATTTACTCTATTTACTCCATATCCTTTTCATTGATTATATGTGTTAACATACATATAACTATTATTTTATATAAAAATTATATAATAATTGAAAACATACATCTATCTTATCATCCTATCGTTGTCTACGTTTGTCTTTTGTCTTATACGTGTTTTTCTTGTGTAATTCACTTGCAAGTTGTTGCATGTAAATATAGTAGGTGTTTCCTGTTATCCATTTTTTAACATCTAAAAAGAATTATTTTCAACCAACTTGTATACCTTCTTTCAATCTCCAATCTTTCATAACATTACAAACAATTTACACAAAAAATTATTTTCTATTTAATGTTGTTTTACATGAATGTATTGCGTTGTATTAAATAGCTAATAATACCGAAGTTACTAGAATTTAATTTCGGCATATGTGCATTTCGACAATTTATGTCTCTTTCTATTTAAATGATTTAATTTATCTCAAATCAGGAAAATATTGACTGATAATGGATCCAAACGTTATCAATCTCTCTATTTTGCTATATCTTTTGCAATCAACATTTCAAAGGCGTAGTAATTGTTAATTTTGTGTTTTTAACTCAAAGATACAAGGAAGTAGATGCCACTGTTGATGGGCTGTTAGTCGTCGAGTGTATTCACCAACCAAGTGGTCAATACATCGGTGCTAGCAGGAAAACCGATCTTATTAATTTCAAACCTGAAATATTGAAATTTAAGGAAATTTTGTTAAAACCCCTATGCATAGCTTTATCCTTAGATGATTTTGGCTTTCCTTTTTAGATCCTATTGGTAATTTTTTTCTGTATCTGCTTATACACATATATCGCTTGATAAACTTCCAGGTGTTTTGATGTGATCTACACTGAAGTTTTAGAAATACGCATATGCTGAAACTAAATTTTCAGTAACTTCGGTATTTTGTTATGTTTAACTTACAGTTGTACATATATTCTTTAATTATTATAATGAAATAAAAAACTATGCTTTCTTGTATAAATCCTACAAAAAAATGTTTTAAGTGAAATTCAAAGTTTTTATAGAAGAATTTAAGACAGTTATGGAAATCATTTTAAAAATCTGACATTAACTTACCATAACTTACCATCATCTACCAAAAGAACACTTAACTTAGAAAGAATTTTTCATCCTTCCTGCAATAACGGTTCAATTTGTTTTTTATTCTTGTCATGAATGTTTTAAAGATAATTTAAATAACTGTTCTTGAGTTTTGTGTCTTTTTTCTGTGGTTGCTAACGGCTTTTCTATCAAATAAGAAAGTTGTTAAAGGGTTAACATCGATTTTTTTTCATACCGTAATACTGACCGGCAAAAAATGACTAATAAAATATTGACGAATGGTCTTTCTGACTTGAGTTTAAAAGGCTTAATTTTTTGTAATTTTCTGAAAAAGCATTGAATATGCTTCATTTGACATCGTTCGCCCCTTTATAGTATATATAAAAACAGACCAAATTTGAAAAAAAATATTTTAAGAAATACTATATAAATGTCCAACAAAACGAAATATCAAAATCAGACGGGAAAACACTCACCAACAACATTTCAAAGATACATGAACGCTCAAACTTGCAACTAAAGATAACACCTTACCTACTATGTACTTGATTCCGAAGCTTCACAAAATCCCTTCAAACATCGTTTTATTTCGGCTTCAAGTAATTGTTCTACTACAAATTTGTCCACCTATTTAACCGGTGCACTTACGTGCATTTAAGCGTTAATGATAAATTATTGTGAAAAATATATCAAAACTATGGTGTAAATTATTTTTGGAGTGTAAAATAATTGCCTTGAAATTTTGGATAAATTACAATCCATAAAGTTTCATCCATTGACAGTTTTGATTTTTCTACACTTTATACAACCCTTTCACAAAAATTGATTAAATCCAAATTGGAACAACTTATTTAATGGTCTTATAAATTTTCTGATCTTCAGTTGATTTGCTGTAACAAAAATAATGCATTTTTCTCCAATATTACTTAGAACAATCATTACTCCTGGACATGTGATGATATTTTTTAGGCACTGAATCTCTTGCTAAACAACATTCATGTTTGTTTTTGGCACCTTTGTTTGTGAACGGGTTATTGGAATCCCTATGAGAACTGATTGTGCACCTCTCATTGGAGATCTTTTTCTGTTCAGCTACGAACGGGACTTAATGAGTAAACTCCAAAATGGAAATTCACCAAACAGTGATAAACTTATTTCAATTTTCAATGATAACAGTAGGTACATTGACGATATCCTTACTATTGACAATCCCAAGTTTTTAGATTATGTCGACATCATTTAACCACAAGAACTGAAAGTTAATATAGCAAACAATGATTCTAAATACTGCCCTTTTCTAGAACTTAGCATCACCATTGACTCTGGTAAAATTAAAACTAAAATTTATAATAAAGGGGATACTTTTGATTTCACTATTACTAATTTCCCTTTTCTTGACGGCGATGTTCCTCTAGGCCCATCCTTCGGGTGTACACATCTCAACTGGTACAATTTGCACGCGTTTATTACGATTTTAATGAGCGTAAACTCATTCTCACATCTAAGGTTTTACAACAGGGTTACAGATTTCATAAATTATTAAATACTTTTAAGAAGTTTTACAGAAGATATGAACATTTGATATCTAAATATCATGTGACTTGCAAACAAATTATTACAAAGGGTATTTCTCATCCTCGATTTTACGGAAATGTTGTTAAAAAATGCCAGAAAATGATTGAAAAAAATCCAGTGAAATTAAGACGTAACGTGCACTCTTTACGCAATATTGGATATCGACGGGATATTCTATGTCAATCCGTTAAATTGGCTTTGGATTCCAGTGACCTGAAGATTTTAAATATATACTGGCCTCTCACTGAATTTGCGGATGTCTACTGAAACACATGACGACTCTTTACAAAATCCTTCGGGAAATTTTGAGTTTGATTTTTGAGTGTGCAGGGTTTAACTAGCAGACTAGGTTCCTTAAGCTAGCCGGCACTTTAACGGCGAGCACTCTTTGACTCATCTTTCTAAATTACATTTTGTCATATTCTTTTGTTTTTCAAGACATTGGTAATAGAGTTAGTACTCTACCTGTATGGGTTTTATTTGTATGTTTATTGTACTATTTATCTAATATGGAAGGTTGCGAAAAAATATTTAAAGAAACGAAACACATATATAAGACTGTTCTCACTTGATCAAGTATCTCTTCAGACCTAATCAAAGGTGTACAAACTTTTTGTTGCTCAAAATTGACAGTTAATATTAGTATGGTTAAATCCGGAGTTCTGTGGTGCGCATATTTCAAAAAATCAGCACAAGGGCCGTAAGGGTAACAATATACCGAAGTTATTGTAAATTAACTTTCTACGTGAGGCCATTTCGACAACATATGTTTCATCAGTGCAGATAAAATTTAAACATTGGAAATCCAGAAATAGAAAAGTACACATGGTCTGATAGAGAACAAATTATCAAAAGGATCTAAAAAGAAAGCCAAATTTAGCTTAGGGCAGAGCTTGAAGAGAGATATTCCTTAGTTTTAGACACTTTTTTTTTATTTTGATATTGTACGTTTTCAAAAAATTGTTTTTTGGCAAGCTTTGGTTCAGCACAAAATACATGTAACCATAAAACACTGACTACAGAAAATTAGGGATAAGTTCATGAGGCATTTTTGCTTCTGAATGTGACTACTCTCGGTCTTGTGCTGAAGTAATTAAGCTGTTGTGGTGAATTAAATCAGGTACATGTTAAATTTATTTGAGACTCCATTTATTGTTTCTATTAAATTCCAAGCCGATCTTTTCAGGTCAAATTTTCAAACTTTCTGTCAGCTGAAACGATTTCATATAAAAATGAAATGCAATGTATATATTAGTTACCAGATTGAATTCTTTTTGTGTAATTTATTTTTTTACCCTATCTTACAGTGAAAGAATGTTGTTAAATTGCCATGTTAATTTGTCTTGTATTGCATCTGATATTGGTTTTCTGTTGTGATCACTGCAATCTATAACCTGTCTTATTTACGTTTGGGTTGTAATGATGTCTGCTGATATTCCCGTTGTTCATCGTTAATAAAACTGATCACTTTTTTTTGCATTGATGGGAACTTTAAAAGACATTTATCAACATTGTTTACACTTTGATGTTAAAACATTGATGTTCTAATCAGACTGGCATTTGTTCACATTGTTTTACTTACCAGAACATGTATTTGAGGTGTAATTCTAAATTCAATTATTGAGTCAGTGGACGATTGAAAACATTCGACCGATTTCTGTAGTGAGTATTGGTAATGTTTTACATATTAGTAATATAGGTTTGTTACGTATAGAGACATTCAAAAAGTATTTGGTCCCCTCTTTTTACAATGTAAAACCACAAGTTCCGAAAAATTTTTATGAAGCCATTTCTTTTTCGATTTTGAAAAAAATCAAATAGAGAATTTAATCCATTTTCATTTTCTTTTTTGCATACACTATATTTGTTGTCATTATTAAGAATGGATAATTTAAATACCATCGAAAACTATAGGTTATATTCTTATTTCAGTTTTCGGTAAAAAAAAAATTTGTTAAGTTATCAAACATTTCATTAAAACTACATGCAGTTGTTTTGCTACATGTACAGTGAAAACTAAGATTAAGGATGTTGGTGTTCACGTTTTGGTATTTCTCTCATATTTTCGGACTTCTTTGGTTTTATCCACTTAAAAGATGTATATTTTTGCCCCTAAACCCTCATTTGTTTTAGAACTTGATTTTAGGCATCTTTAGCACCATTCTGACAATTGTTTTTATTTAATCCCATTCATTTTGTCACATTCGTTAATGGTAAAACGTCTCTCCATTTCAACCTATGAAACAAAATCACTGGATTTAGTTTCCCCTTTCCGCCAATTGTTTAATCACTTATATTCCAAAAAGGACAACAACCTTTTTTTTTCTTTCGCTTTTTCAATTTTCTTACAAAAATTACATTTATTTGAAATAGGGTCTGTAAGTCTCGTCATGTGATTCACGAGAATCCACAATAAACATGCAATTCAAAAACGTTTCCCGCCGAAACATGACGTCGGAGGATTGTGACGTTCAATTTTTTGTTTAAAACGCCAAATATCTTTGTTTAAAATGTAAATTCCGGGTACAATTTTTGATCCCGGAAGTTCCAAAATTGTACGAGACTTACAGGCCCTATTCCATTTATTTTGAATTGACCAGCAAACATCCTTAAAATAAGGTAGGAAATGACTTAACGATATTTCTTTTTTACAAAATGATGATTTATATGAAATATATACAGTGTTAAAACCAGTGACAGAAAACTTTTTGTACGTCCGTGTATATCTCAATTGTGTTGGTTTAGCTCCGTATGATATCTCATTGATACTCCACTGGAACTGATACTTTCGATAGTTCCAAAATGTAGAAAACATACCTACCAGGTCGATTAAAATATAATAATTCCTCATGTTTTGGGACTTCTGTCGGATTTTCGGAATCATTATTGTTTTATCTATGTAAAACCATTTTAATTTTTTGTCCATGGAATCCCTAATTTTTTTTTTCATGATTTGATTTTATACATCTGAATGAGAATTCTATGAAAATCTCATTAAATTCTATTTATTCTGTCACATTCATTCTGTGAACGTGAATTTCGCGTGAATCTCATTTAATATGAACTTCATGTTAACTTCGCAATTCGCACGTGAATGTCATTTAAAAAACCCCAATGTAGCTTTTTATATAGGATCTGTAAGTCTCGTCATGTGACCCCGTGATTTAACGATAAAATTGAAATTTGAAAACGTTTCCCGCCATAATATGACGTTCAAATTTTTGTTTGAAACGTCTTGTGTGTTTGTTAGAAATGTAACTTTCGGGTACAATATTTCTACCCGGAAGTTTCATAATTGAACGAAACTTACAGACCCTATTGTATACTGTTTCCTGACTTTCTTTTTATTTAAAAAATAGCTCTAATCAGTACTTTTCGGATTTTAATCAAAAAGGAAAATAGAAGTACTGTCCACACCTTTGATACAGATACAAATGATCTGCATTATAAAAACTTCTTATCTCAAATACTGTATGAGATTTGTTCTAGAACAACGGCAGTAGAATACCGAAGGAACAAAGGGGTGAAATTTACAAAAATCGAAGTCCAAAGACACGGCCAAATCGAGAACACAGAAAACAATGACGTTAGACACAAAAAAAAAACAACGACGCCAGACAGACACAAAGTACCATGCATACCTTTGATATATGTACAATAAATCTGCAAATTAAAAACTTCCTCCTGTTTCAAATACTGTAGGAGATTTTCTCCGGACAAAGGGGGTCCCCTTTTGTTAAAAATTTGATCTAAAAATGACTAAGTTCAACAACTTATATTTTTGGCATAAATTACCAAAAATCAAAATCAAAGTACCATGCACACCTTTGATATATGTAAAACCGATCTGCAAGATGGAAACTTCCTGTCTCAAATACTGTAGGAGATTGGCTCCGGACAAAGGGGTTATTCCATTGTTAAAAATTTGACGTAAAATGACTAAGTTCAACAACTGATATTTTTGACATTAATTATCAAAAATCAAAATCAAAGTACTATACACACCTTTGATATATGTACAATTGATCTACAAAATAAAAACCTGTCTCAAATACTGTGGGAGATTTGCTCCGGACAAAGGGGTACCCTATTGTTGATAATTTGACATAAAAATGACTAAGTTCAACAACTAATATTTTTGACATAAATTATCAAAAATCAAAATATCATGCACACCTTTGATATATGTACTATTGATTTACAAAATAAAAACTTCCTCTCTTAAATACTGTAGGAGATTTTCTCCGGACAAAGGGGTCCCCTTTTGTTAAAAATTTGATTTAAAAATGACTAAGTTCAACAACTTATATCTTTGGCATAAATTACCAAAAATCAAAATCAAAGTATTATACACACCTTTGATATATGTACAATTGATCTACAAAATAAAAACCTGTCTCAAATACTATGGGAGATTTGATCGGGACAAAGGGGGTACTCCATTGTTAGAAATTTGAGGTAAAATGGCTAAGTTCAACAACTGATATTTTTGACATTAATTATCAAAAATCAAAATCAAAGTACAGTGCACACCTTTGATATATTTACAATTGATCTACAAAATAAAAACTTCCTGTCTCAAATACTGTAGGAGATTTGCTCCGGACAAAGGGGGTACCCTATTGTTGAAAATTTGACATAAAAATGACTTAGTTCAACAACTAATATTTTTGACATAAATTATCAAAAATCAAAATTAAAGTACCATGCACACCTTTGATATATGTACAATTGATCTGCAAAATCAAAACTTCCTGTCTCAAATACTGTAGGAGATTTGCTCTGGACAAAGGATGTACCCATTGGCAGCCATCCGCCCGCCCTCCCGCCCGCCCGCCATTTTCACCATTTTAAAAACCGGATTTTTTCGATGGAACCCCGGTAGAAATCTTTATTTGTACAGATTTTACGATGTCTTGAATTTGACC
This sequence comes from Modiolus philippinarum, assembly GCA_002080025.1. Lineage (NCBI taxonomy): Eukaryota > Metazoa > Mollusca > Bivalvia > Mytilida > Modiolidae > Modiolus > Modiolus philippinarum. The sequence continues at coordinate 36,136 of MJUU01062358.1, forward strand.
CCAAAAAGCAACATTTTCTTGCAAAACTTTCTTATATCATCACGGACCTAGGATTTTTATTGGTGATATTTCTTCAGATTCATAAGATCTTACAATCTGGAAACTGGTAGAAATCGATAGTTTTACCTCAAATAGCTCCAAAATAGGCCAAAATTGATGAAATATGCCCCAAATTACCAATAATAGGGGTTTTCAAATGACGATTGCTCAGAAACATGCACACGGACATATGGTTTTCTTTTCAAATTTGATTTTTTCTAGTCTTTGCATTTTAAAATAATAGGTTTCGGAAAAATTTTGATGTAAAAAAAATTTGACCTCTCAGGAGAATGCATCCATAATGTATATTAACGATGTGCACCTCTCATAGCAGATTTATTTCTTTATTGCTACGAGTCACAATTCATGGCAAAAATTCAAAAAGACCCTTCTAAACAGCATTTAGTGGATAAATTTAACAATACATATAGATATTTGGACGATATTTTGGCTTAAAATAATCCTGAATTTTCTAAATTTACAGATGAAATTTATCCTGCAGAACTTACTTTAAATGAATCCAATAGCAGCAGTGATTATACTCCTTTTCTTGATCTTGATATATCAATAAATCAAGGAAAGTTGAACACTAAGGTTTATGATAAAAGGGATGATTTCTCATTCTCTATAGTCAATTTCCCCCATCTCGACGGCGATGTTCCATTAGCCCCTTCTTACGGGGTCTACATTTCACAACTTGTTTGATATGCACGAGTATGTAGTAATGTTTCTGACTTCAACGACCGAAATCTTTGTCTCACTGAAAAACTTCTGCATCAAGGGTTTAGATATCATAAATTGATAAAAACATATTCTCTAAATTTTATTATAGATACATTGACTTATTAAGAAAATTTGGTTCTACATGCAGGGCTCTTATACAGCAGGGCATTTCACATCCACACTTCTATGGCAAAATCATTTACAAAGCGCACAAATTCAAAAATTGTCCTTCCAAACTTATTAATCCGTTGAACAAACTTATTCATTAAGGATATAAATACAGCATTGTTGTTAAAACTTTACTTCTGGTTTTTGTTGGCAAAAATATTGATCATCTCCTAAATGCTTTACACCATAACTAAATTTAAATAATTTTTCATATTGGCAGTATTTGACATTGCACAATATCATGTCTTTCTTTCATAATTGATGATGTTGTTATACCAAATCTATTTAGAAGTATTTCAATTGAAATTTCATATGTAAGAAGGCTTGATATCATAGTCAACGGAAATTATGTCCTTAGATAGCTGTCAGTAACTGCGAGCATTTGTCCGGACAGTACCTGTGTGTATTGTCTTCATGTTTTATGTACTTCATTCTAAGGGTACTCGTCTTGATAAGTTGAACTTTTTTCTTGTTTGATTTTTACTGTGAGTCTTTTTGTGAATTTATTTTTAGCCATTCACCACACATAGGGGGAGGGTTTGGATCCAAGAAAACGAGTTTAACCCCACCGCAATTTTTGTGCCTGTCCCAAGTCAGGAATATGTTGGTCATTGGCTTGTCCTTGTCTTCTTATAAAATTTTAGTTTCTTGATATTTGGGTTATTGGAAGTGGTTTGTTTCCATTGATTTATTCACTTTTTAACATTTTTGGTGCCATTTAGGGCTTACTATATGGCGTGAGGTTCTCACTGTGTTGAAGACCATATGGTGACCCCTAGATGTTTTTTTTGTCGCTTTAACCTGTATATGGGATGTTGTCTCCTTGACATTTACCCCGATTTCCTTTCTTTTTCATATATAAACGTTTTATAAAATCAGCAATTTGAATATTAAATATGAGGCACATGTGAAAAAGAGAAGAATATATATAAATGTTTTAAAAATCATTAAAACATATTGCACGAAAGTTAAATACTTCAAACGTGTATTTTATAACGCCAAGTTTTCTTACATTCGACTTAATGAGTGCCCTGTGTTTGTCTATATGTTGTAGTTGTCCACTAGCTTAAGACACTAGTGCTTTTGTCGGGCAAAGGATGACAGTGATTGTAAGAGCACTTTGCCAGTTTACTTGATGTTGGTCGACAATTCCGCACCCATGACCAAGAAAGACATGGATGTAGCGTTGCTCGACAATTAGCAAAGAATTCCGCTTCAACCGGTGCTAGGAGCCGTCTTGAACTTACTATGAGGTGTGAGCAAAGCTCATTGTTGAAAAATGTAGTATAAATGTTTCTGAAATGGTCACTAAAAATGCAATAAATTGCAAAAAGTGTAGATTTAGATGAGAGCGTTTATACAGTCTAACCTGAAGTTCAAGACTTACGGAATGCCGTTTCTATCTTACTGCTGTACAATGAATGAACGGTCTATGTTGTTGCGGAATGAATATAGGATTTTCTAATACGTCGTCTGTCAGAAACAGTGTATATAGCATAACGTTTTTTTTAAGTCTAAAATTTTATTAATCTTAATTCGAATTTTTATAATGCAGCAATGTTCAGGGCGTCTAGTATTTAAAGACATAAATACTTATATCCCTTTTATGGCATTGTTTATGGTGTGCCGTTGGAACTGTTTGGTTCTGATTTATGTCAAGAGAAAGAGAAATAAAATTGAATACATGAAAAAAATATCCTTTCAAAAATTCATAAATGTATTGCTTGGTATTTTATTTTCATTGCACTAATCGGCATTTTTCTTTATTAATAGACACACATGTGTATTTATTTGGAATGTTAATTTTTTGTCTTTCTTCCTATCAGTATTTTATTTTTCCGTTTCTTTTCATTTCAGTTGCTTCTATATTATTCTGCTGTTATAGATTTTTCTCTTTTCCTTTTTATTGCTTCGGCATTTATCCTTTTATATCCTCGTAGAACTAAACTATTACTTGATTTTAAAGTTCATATAGTTATCATGTGTTTTTAAAACATCTGTATTTTTTTTTTTGTTTTTTTTTTTTTTTGCGAAGTAATAATTCTGATATATGTTTGTTATCGCACATTAATGCAGTGTAACAAACAACAATGGAAGCCATCAATAGCCGCAATGACGTTAGTTCAATTTCCTTTTTGATTTAAGTAATTGTGGGTTTAATTTCAACTTCTGATCTTTGTAAAATGTTTTTCAAAGTGTATTTAGATTATATCAAACTTCATTTCGCCTATAATTCTTTTATTTTCAAACGAGAAACATTTCAAAATATTGATTTCAGTATTTGATAGCGTACAATGGACTTAAACACATAAAAGATTCTGCTTGATGTTAGCTTTTGAAATTTATATCTAAATTGCATTTCTGAATCATTTTTACGTGCGAGGAATTGTTTTACCTGACGTTTTAATTATATCATTTCGCCATATTACGTAACCGTTCTTTTCTATCATATACAGGAGACATGACTATCATCTCGGAGAAATATATTGGCAATAAATGTTCAACTAAATGAACTTTTAAGATTGTGTAGAGTAACAGATTATAATAATATATAACTAATTAAATAAAAAAAGAAAAATCTTCATAAATTATCGATAGGTGAATCCATGGGATCCAATGACCATGGGGTCCAAAATGAAGATTTAACAATTATACTGGCCTCTCACTGATACTGCCGATGTCTACTGAAATCCATGATGATTCTTTACTAAACCCTTCGGGGAAGTTTTGAATTTGATTATTATTCCGTAGTGCGACAGTGTTTTACCAGCAGACTAGGCTCCTTGAGCTAGTCGACAGTTTAGCGGCGAGCACCCCTTGACCCATCCTTCAAAATTACATTTTGTTTTATTCTTTCCTTTTCAAGAATGTGGTCTTTGAGTTAGTGGTCTACCTGTTTTGGGTTTTATTTGTATAGGGAAACGGGTTAGAGAAAGGGGAGGTTTGTGTACCCATAAACTGGTTTAACCTTACCACTGGCTGTTGCTAGTGCTGGTACCAAGTCCGTCTATCCAGAGTTCCTATCGTTATCTATGTTTGTTTTTTGTCCTTTTATTGTTTTTCTTGTGCAGTTCCCTGGTTGATTGTGACATGTGATTGTAATGTTCGGCCATTGTAATTGTTTCCTGTTATCTTTCCTTCATTAATTTGATGTGCAATTAAAACCTAGGCGAGTGCTAATAGAATTTAATCGTGCTACATAAAAAACCATAGATATTTGTTTTCGTAGTCATCAACCCACTTGTTCCGAAAAGTAAAATTAAAATGAAATGTTCTCGATCATATTTCTCTGTAATTAGACTTTGGAAACCAGATAAATTCAGCGATATTCAGATTCGAAATTTACAAAAATTTAATTTTTTTAGGCATACCTGACAATATGCTTATTGTTAGGCTTTCAAGAGATCATCACATGTTTAAGAGAGATATTTAATTAGGTTTATGAAAAACAATAGCCGGAAAAAAAGGAGCTAGTCCACAGGAAAGTAAATAAAAAATGACGTTTATTATTTATCATATATGTCACAGTAACTAGGACAGGAACAGAAACAGGATTTCCCAGCTTAAAAATCGAGTAAATTCCGCATCATCACACTGCTAGTGCTTTAGTTTTGTGGCGTTTTTGTTTATTTTTGTTTATTTGTTTTGTCTTTGTCATTATGTCATCGTTCCGGCTGACAAGGCCCAAAACAACATCACATTTTTCTGCAAAAGACACTACATTGACTGCTTAATGAAGGAGATGGGCATTGACAATTCATTTGGCAACCCCGCATACAAACTCTCCACCATACCAAGGGAGGACATACTAATATATCACAAATAAGTATTGTCTTCCTTTGGTATCAGTTTGAGTGAAGAGAACAACAACCTGCCTTGTATCTACTGGGTACCCAAATTACATAAATGCCCTTACAAACAGAGATACATTGCTGGGTCTGCCAAATGCACAACAAAACCACTTTCTAAGCTCCTCACTTCATTACTTATTGCAGTCAAAGATGGCCTCAAGATATATAGTGATAAAGTATACTCAACAAGTGTAGTGAATCAGATTTGGATTCTCGAAAACTCAAAAGACTTATTAGAATATCTATATTCATCTGAACTCAACCACTGCAATATTGTCAAAACATTTGAGTTTTCTACTCTCTATAGTACTCTTCCACACGATAAGCTAAAGTCAGTACACCGGGATTTAATACATCTTTCTGTACTAAAAAGGGTGAAAGAAGATATTCATATTTAGTAATAGGTAAAGATGGGGCCTATTTTGTTAAACATCACACTGATTTACACAAAAAGTATACAGAGGAGGCTGTCATTGCAATGCTGAAATTATTGATTGATAACATATTTGTGGAATTTGGAGGACAAGTTTTCCAGCAGACCATAGGGATACCTATATTGACTATTTGTGCGCCACTATTAGCAGATTTGTTTCTGTATTCGTATGAAGCCGGGTTCATACAAGGGCTAGTTCAGAAAAAAGACAATAAGCTAGCCAAATCCTTTAATTTCAGTTTCCTTTATATAGATGATGTTCTTTCATTGAACAATCCTCAATTTAAGGATAACCTTCATCTTATATACCCAAATGAATTCGAAATTAAAGAGACAACTGATACACCATCATCAGCATCATACCTAAACCTATACCTCTACATTGACAAATCTGGACGTCTGAAAACAAAACTTTACGACAAGCGTGATGATTTCGACTTTCCAATAGTGAACTTCCCGTTTTTGAGGAGTAATATTCCAACTTCTCCGGCATATGGACCCAGATCACTAATTGACCTTTTGAACTGATACACACATAAATAGTGCTTAATTCGGTCAACCACTCCGCAGGCTTGGAAGGTGTACTATTTACTGAAAACTGAATGAATGGAAAATAAAAATTGGTGTTTTTGAATAAGGACTTACTGCAATAAACTCATGTAGATTTTCAAGCTAATGGAATAAAGATGTGTATGAAAATTTTCAACTTTATTGGAAGATGCCCATTCAGGAATATTTTGGTATCGACGTGGGGATTATTTTTATATTTTTCGGGGTTTGATAAATCCCGGAAAATGCAGACTGACATGCCACCCCGAAAATTTAATGGAAGGTACCCCACACAATTCCGCTCGTTTTGAGGGGTAACACATGTACCAACGAAATATAGAAATGGGTGGAATAACTCAAAACGTTACTATTGGAGCCTATGGAAAATTAATTGGTGTTCTGTGCCCAACTTATGCAGTACTTAATTTAGCATGACATCAATCTCCGGCCACCATTTGTAAACAACGTGATTACCAGCTGGTCCAAATAAGGTCAGTTTTACACTATTAGCCATAATTAGTCAAAACAGTGTTAAATGACATCTGCAAATATTATTTTTTTTTTACTAATATTCAGATATTCTGCTATTTCGAATGTCTGAAAAAGGAAATTGTCAACATTATTTGACTCGGAGGTTGGGGGGGGGGGCATAGAAATTTGTTCAGAGCGTATCATTGTTTCTTTTATTCGAAAGAAAATGCAAAATCAGGAATGTTGCAAGCTTGATAAAGATGTTTGATCAAAAAAATGTGACTGTCACTCATAATTAGAGGTTTCACGCTTATGTGACAAGGCTGTGTGCATCAAACCGGGAACTAATTTTGAGCCATATTTGGTAAACTGTGAGTGCCCATTTTGTACTGAAAATGAATGAACCATAGTTTTAAGCCCTACTGTTTCAGACGAAAATATAAGGACTATATTCTCTGCACCAAGTGTACATACTAAGTGCATTGACACCCCC